>SMSQ01013342.1:0-29334 GCA_019453375.1 Ctenoplectra terminalis | reverse complement strand
CTCGCATTTCATTTCTTTCGATTCATAACAGCGAAAAGTAATTGCAAGTGGGAAGTTACGTTTAAAAACGATCGCTTCGTTCGAAAATTGAAATCAAGATCCCTGTTTACTCTAGGTATAAATATTTCGTAGAAGCGTGCAAGTGAAAATTTTATTCGAGCGTAACTTCATCCCGTGATAAGATTTTCAAAAAAGTTGTTGATCTTCGATGTGTCGATTATAACAATTTTCATTGTTTAAAAAAAAAAAAAATACATTTCATCCCGGACTTTTAGCATACGCGTAAGAAAATTCTCCCGCGCTCAAACGGTTAAAAAAAGTTATTCCTTTTTAAACTGTAGGATTTTGAGCGCGAGCCACTGTACGTGGATATTCGGAAGCTCTCTTGTATTGCAATCACTTAATTGCTCGATTACGATTGGGCCATTTTCGGGGTAGGGATACGCTGTCCTCGGTTCACGATTTGCGCGCTACACGTTTCCCGGTCCTCTATTGGCTGAGTTATCTTAAAGGCCGACGAATCGGCCATTCATTTCTAAACCCTCGCCGCTTTCAACCCTCGGACGAACGCCAAATATCCAAGTTTTATTGCTTGAAGTTATCGGTGAGAAAGGTAATCTATGATATCGTTGAGTAAAATAAACGCAACAGTACCAATAACAGTTCATCGATATAAGAAACCAAGAAAACGAGTATGCATACGTATACGTATATATATATACACACACATATACAGTACGATTCTCGTTTTTAGCGTGTGTTTCTAAGTGAAATGTAATAAATGAGAGCTTGGTAACAGTGGGGTGTAGGGGACGCGCTCTCGCGGTGGCTGCGCCAAATACCAGTATCAATATGGCCGTTGCCGAAAGCGCAGTGTGCGGAGAGACGCGGTCGCGATAGTTTCCTCGGTCTCTAATATGAGGTACGCTCCGGCAGGGAAAAACGTTTTTACGTAATACTAACACGTTATTGAAAATTTCAAGAAAATGAATCGTGTTGCGGAAGAACGGATAAACAGCATGCAGAGTGAAAACGCTCTAGTGCAAGGTACGTGGTTATCGTGTTCGATTAGAGTGTTTTTCTAACCGTTGTTTACGAATATTTAGTGCCAGAAACATGCCAGTCCTCGCACGCAGCCTCCTCGACGCGCATTCGATCGATCTGTCGCTACGTTTATTGGCAGTGGCTGTTGAGTGACTGCTAAACTGAATTTGTACAAATGAAAATTAAATCTCTAATCGGAGATATATATGTATACTTATCGTTTGGTGAATAGTTTTTTAAGTTTCTGTGAAAAGCCGACCTTGCGCTACCCGAACGATGCATTTCTTTTAACGGAGGAATAATTGGTTGGAGTGAAATTTTAGTCGGATTTATTTTGATTCGATCGTTGAGTACTTTTAATTCAATTTAGTTTCTATTTTTTGGGTGTACTTGTTTAAATTTAAATTTCCCGATTCACGCGAGTATATTTCGATTCGACTTTTCCTTTCTTTTTTTTCTTTTTTTTCTTCTTTTTTTTTTCTTGTAAATAATTGTAACATGGATTTTATGAATCTATGTTAAAATTTTATAGGTAGTTTAATAAATTCACGGAACGTTAAGTATTACTAATACCTTATGAAACGGCGAAGAAAGTGCTGAAAGTGATCACTATTTATACACGTTCCATCGATTTTTATTACCACTATTGCCGTTTCTTTCCAACTGTTTAAGAACGATAAATAATTTGGGAATTTAATTTCTCGAATCTTTCCACACTCCCGTATAAGTTCTATTTATACCTATATCTGGGAATGTTTGATGACCTCGTGGCATGATAAATGCACGTAAAATGTTTTATTAGATGTAAATTCGAAATGAATACAAAAGTTTAATCATTGCACGGTATGGAATATAATTGTAACGCGCGGTTCAACTATTATGTTGCGTAAATGAATTATATACGTTTACTTGGGAAATTCTTTTCAAACTTTACCATCTGCTCGCAGCAGATGCGTGAGGCATTCGTGTGTAAAAAAAAAAAAAAATTTAAGTTCTAAAGTTACTGAAATTAAAACAAAAAAAAATTATTCTTCCGTGAAAATGAATTTTTCTACATGTTTCACGGTAAAATCAAATATTTTGTCACGCTCGAAATAATACAGGAAATTTTTGTTCGCTACTCCCGGATAACTGAATTATTATATTCTGGTTAAATTTATCCTTTGCCTAACTCATAATTGCATGGCGTTTAATATTTTTTGTACGTTATTCGTTCTTTTCCATCGGATGAAATCGCTTCGTTACTTACGTTTTCTTTTTTCAAAAACCGTTTTTATATATTTTTTTTTTTTTTTCTTCGTGATAAAACATTTCAACGAATATTTTTTATCAATGCACAGATACCAAAAAGGAAATGGTTAAAAACGATGGAAGGCTAAAATTGAATAACGATGAATCAAAGCCATTAATTACTGAATTATTTCCTTGGATCTTAGAGTTTAGGAAAATGTGCAGGTGTATCCATACAGAGAAAAGTATGGCATCTTTAACAGAACTTATGCAATTTTACCTGAGGTAAAAACTATATCATGATAAATTTGTATTACTGCTATCTTGAGTTTACCAGTAACATATTTTTATGGGAACTGGTTTAAAAATCGGACAGTTTAATTGTTTAGATATTAGTTGGATGTAATTGAGTGCTAATGAATCAGCATGCTTTTTATATTAATAACGAACTTTAATTATCAAAGATATTTGTAATGGAAGAGTTATTATAATGCAGTGTAGTAGATAGTGTATAAGAAATAGTGAAAGAAAAGTTGAGCAACACAAGTGACTAATTTTGAATTTAAAAAGTGCAACTTCATTAATATTATATTCTGATTGGTCTTATAAAATTATATTATATTGTTTGAATAATTATTATGAAAGCTTTTGTTAAAAGTTTGAAGTATTAAAAGGAAAATAAAAATCATATCTTATAATATAATTGTAATAGTATGAATAAGAAAAAGCTTTGCAATTATAAATTAATGCTAAAAAGTATATAAAATGTTTTTCTTTTTACTCTTATATTTGATACACATTATATAAAAAATAAATTCACAAATTATATATTATATTTATGTTATTTCACATTGGGCTTGTACTCTGAAATTAAAAGTTCATTGTGGTTTGAAAACTTCATAGAATCTTGCAGTATTTTCTATCAACTTTTTCATTCGATAACAGTATGAATATTTGAATTTTTATAATTGAACGATAGTATTGAAATATTTTATAAGTAAAATTAGTATCGATTACTTAAATGAATTATAAATAGGGAATAGCTAGTGATTTTTGTACATCAAGTTAATATATGTTAATTAATTATACATTTATTATATATGAACATAATTAAAAATTTATTGTACGCTACATTTACTAAAATTATGGCACTGTTAAAATTCAAATAATAATAAACTTGATAATAGCAGTTTCAAATTTTAGTCCAAGTAGAAATGAATGGCATGTTGTAAATTTATGAAATGTATTGTCTTAACAAACTAAAAAGTGCATCAACAAACAATTTACTTACAGAAATGTAAGTGTCAGTGTAAATGAGTGTTACACAAGGCCTTTAAGAGCTGCAAAATTAAAAGATTCTATTAGTGAAACCTTAATGTTATTCTTATATATTTATCGTGAGCTTTCTGAGGTAAGCTGCTTTTTGAATCGTAGTATTTTTATATTCTATGTGACTTTTTCATATCAATGTGAATTAATAAAATTTTATCTTTTAGGATCGTGATAGATTCAGTTATTTAAATAACATGTCAAACTTATTAGCGCTCTACATAGATATGGAATTAAAAACATCTAGGAAAAGCAAGGAGGATCATGATAAAATTTGTGCCAGGCTCACTTCTTGCCTTTATGTTTATTTAGGTATGCTTAAATTTGTATCAATTTTTTAGAGCAATTAATTTAACCGAGTAATATAAAGTGCTGTATTATTATATATTACTCTAGAAATCAATTTGCATATGTTTCTTTCAGAACATTCCATTGAACACTTATTAGATACTTTAATAAAAATACAATTTATGTGTCGCAATTACCATCACATTTTAGATCCAGTTATAACGTAAGTATAGGAAACAATAAAAAAAATTAAATCATGGTTTTTTAATTGCATCTTCAGTTCATAAAAATTTAGTTAAAGAATATACAATTAGTTTATTATTTAAAATAGAAGAACCGCTCTTTAGTTTAAATTTGTAAATTTATAAACGTTTAAATATTTGAGTATGCATAATTATTATAATATATCGTTTTCCTTATTTAATTTCTTTTTTTTTTTCTTTTTATGTCGCTTAGTTAACAACGTTTTAAGAGATAAAAATTTCATATTAATATTCAATTTCACGAGAGGCATTGAATAACAATGTATACTTATGATTTGTTAAACCATTGCTGTTACTTTACATTGCAATATTTTCTCCTTCAGGAAAATAGTAAAAAATATTCCCACACATCCAGAATCAAGTATCATGTATATTCGTTACTTTTTCATTTATCGTTTGTGGAGAAAAATAAATGAGAATTTGGCTGTAAAAAATCAAATAACTGCTGCTGCAATTGCATCTCTGGGGCCAGTGCCATCTACATTCTCACCAAGTATATTAGAAAATGTATTGCCAAAAGTGTCAAAGGGTCAACCAAATTCTACAAAAGCTCTGCTGCAGCATAAGTTTGATATAAAAAAGCATTGTGAAATGTTTGTACAATACTGCAGAGAAAGCAATGGAAGTGTACGCCAGAAGGACAGGCCTGCAACTCCCATTGATTCGTCCAGTAGAATTAATTCAAAAAAGGTATTTATTTATATACTATTTTCTTTATTTTCATACATACTTATCACACTTAATGGATACATTAAAAAAAAAAAGATTTGTAATTACTATTTATCAAAGTGCACTAATTATTGTATAAAGTTATCTTTATGTAAGTTATAAAAATAGTTACTCATGTTATACATATATAAATTTCGATTATACACATACACACAAATGATATAATTTTGTCACGATACGATTAATAACATTTATGTTTACGCACGTGCTCAGCCGGAAGATATCGTTAATAAAAATGTAGAATATGTAGATAATACCGTGAGTTCAATTATATCAGATAAAAATAAGCAGAATGAATCTATTTCTTTGCAAAAAACTTTAAAATCTGTAAATTTGGAAGAACAAACTAGTTTTAAATGTTTAGGTACTTTTTCGAATAATATTTCTACAAAGCATGTTAACCATAAAACAATTAAATCAAATAAAAATCGTTTACCGAAGAAATGTAAAAAGTCCAATGAGATCGTTATTATCGATTTAACTAGCGATACAGTGCTTGAGAAATGTATTAAAAAAAGGAAGTCTAGAAAGTTACCATGGTTAGAAGAAGCGAAAAAGAGAATCGACATGAAGATTGTAAAAGCGTCACAGAAGATTAAACAAAAGAAGAAAAAACAAGAGAATCTTGGTTGTACGCTTCCATCGAATACTTCACGGAGTGTCAATCATCGGTCGGAAGATTCGTCTCAATTGGTATCTGCGACAGAAAATATCAGTGAAAAAAATGAATCGAACACATGCCGGACGGTCGTCGTTAAAAACGATGAAAATAAAGCGGAAATTGACGAGAAATCGATAGCTTGTACAAAGGACATAAGAAAATCGATCGGTACGAAAGTCAATACTAACGAAGTAAATATTAAAGCGTCTACAATAATCAGTAAAGCAGTTTTAACCGAGATACTACCGCTAACGAAGCAAGTATCAAACATTTCGGACACCGTTGTTAATGGTAATTGTATAAATAACGGTGATATTTCGAATATACGGAGCGACGAAAAGGAGAACGATAGATTTAATAAACAAACTGTGATCAAGCGATTGATAGAAACAGACATTTTCTCAGAGCCTGAAGCACGCGAAAGAGTTGAAAGTTTTAAAAAAGTCTGTGATCTAGAAACAGAATGCCCAGGTGTAAATAGTACCACGATATATACTCAGTGTGATTCCAAAGATAACGCTGTTAATTCTAATCGTTCTAACTTTAATGTAATTAACGATGAGATAACCGAAAGGATAACGTCGTCAGAAATAAGCGTACGGCTCGAACGAAATAATAAGAATGTTTCGAACGACAGAACGTTGAATGTTTCTTTCAATGAATATAGATCTGACTACTCGAGCAAGCTGGTTAATCCTGAGATTAAATGCGAGGAATCGATTTCTTCGCAAAGTAACGGTAAAAATGATACAATTTTTACCGATGTTACGAGGAGCGTGCAAGTCACTCCTGTAACAGGTGTATTAGATTATGAAGGGAAGCAACAATCATCGCGTGTATTCGTCGAAAATTCGCTAATGGAGGAGAAGTTTGAGTCTCAAATAGAGTCGAAATCATCAAAATGTACAAATGGAGAGAGAAATGAATTTTCTGCGCGAACACAATTAGAAATTTGTAATTACGAGAAAAGAAACGAGAACGTAGGAGAAAATAAATCAAGCATCCCCAATATTAGAGAATCTATTTTCGAATCTTATTCTATGGATAAGAAAGATATTTCTAATATAGTTAATGGAACGTGTCCCGATGAAAATATTGAAAATAACGAAAATTCTTGTATCGATACGAACTTTAAGAAGCCTGTAGAGGATATAATAGACGACAAGTGCGATAGTAATTTTGGCAAATACGTTAATAAGGAAGATGTTCCTCGTGAATGTAGTCAAGTGTCCCGGGTATCATCCGAAATAATTTCAAAGGAGTGTGATAGCCTATACAAAATAGCAGAGGAGAAGAACGTGTGTAGTGTACCGGAAAATAAGTATATCGTTCAGGATTCTGAATTACAAGACAATATCGATGGTCTATCCCTATTAGCTAGTGTTTCACAGCATGTGCCACATTTGAAACCCGAATCCGATGTAAAGTGCGACCAAATAAAAGTAAAAGATTACGCAAACTTAAAGTATACGTGTTACAATCAAATAACCGACGACGAGGCCGACACGAATGATTCGTCGAACACCGTTTCTCAGTTGCTCAAGAATCCATCCACAGAGATAATCAACAGAATTGTCGGCATTTACCCCGAAAACACCTTGGACAAGGTCGCTCTTCGCGTAGAGGTAACATCTAACAAAGCAGAGAATGGAAACGGTGACGGCGAATTGTGCAAAGTCGTTTCGCATCCAGAGACAAGCGTGTACACAAGAGACGACACGGATACACTGACGCATAATTTAACCCCCATAGAGAATAACGTGCAAACTGTGAAAGAGAACACGAACGTCATACTGAACGGAGAAACTGTGTGCGGTTGAAAACTCGAAGGATCACAGTAACGACGAAGAGATCAGTAGGTTAAAGGAAAAAAATTGGATATCTCCACCGGAGGAATGTGGACAGTTCGAAGCTGTGGCTTCTTTGGACCATGTATCGTATAATCTGGAATTAACTCCGTACAGTAAGGAATTATCGTATCAGGAGAGCAAATGTTCTGTAGTACGAGGCAAAGGGATTAAGATAGAGCCGGAGGACGGTAATTTTTCCGACGCAAAGGCGTATTCTAAGAAGGTGTCTTTATCGGCCGACATGCTTTCGATCAATTCCCAATTGTATCAGGATGTAAATGTTATGAGCAAACCGATGGATAAGAGGAAACCTTCGAAATCGAATCTCGCATTCCGACAGAATATCAAGCAAGAGTTCAACAGCATCCCCAATCACATGGCGTCAAACTGCGCTATTCCTGGATGCAATGGAATACACTCGCATCCGCACGAAGTTGACGCTCAACATTCGTTACATATTCCCGCAACTCATCCGACCACCTTGCCATCAATCTACGGAAATTGTGCTGGTAACGCGGACCTATGTGTACCATATCATAAGCATTGCACCTCCGTGTCGTGTAGCTTGCAAATTAACGCCACCACTTCCCTTCATTCGCACGCGAAATCGGCCAACCCGTGCGGTAGGTCGCATTGCTCGTGTTTAAATTGCACCTACGATATCGTCGCTCATTGCAGGCAGTGTATACACCCGCCTACGGATACCCACGTGTCCTGCATCGAAAGTAGTCCATATTTTTTGCCAACGCACTCGTCAGTACAAAGCCCTGCCGTCCAGGAGCACGACAGAGCGAAGAACGAAGCCGTCATTGGGAAATTATACGACGATCAATTATTGTGTAAAATAGAGAAGAATCTTTTGCAGAATAACTCGTTGGAGAAACTCGAGGTACAGTGCGAATCGGAGAAGATGTTCAACAAGGACGCGGAGAACAAGTTGCCTTTGAAAAAGAGGTTGAAAGCACACGCTATGGCGTACGGGGAGGTGCCGATTAAATACGAAAAAGTAGATAATTATCCTGCTATGCCTATGATGTCGATAGCTGCTTTGGAAGCGTTGGATAATACGCAGAAAAGGTCTGGTCAGATCGTTAAGTCTGAATACGAGCTGTCTCTGGCGAAAAAGGAGGAATCGCATAATGGGTATCATTGCAATTCAAACTTGGTAAGAAGAGATTACTACAAAGACGTGCATGTTACCGGTTCGCACCAGAATCTCGTGCAAGAAAATACGAGGAAGGTTGAGTGTCAATTTCGAGCAGGGAACGATCAGTCTGATAATACAGTGTGCCAAGAGTCTTGTCTTCAGAGGACGGTTAAAACACCCGCGGAACGGAAAGAGATCAATCTGTCGAACGTGACATTGTTAAAGCAATTTGAAATAGAACAAATAGAACAAATAGAACAGGAAGGAACGTACAAAAAGGTAAAGAAAACGCAATCGCCTTTACGGCAAACAAGAAGCTCAAAAAGAAACGTTCCTAAAGTAAATTATTCTTACACCGATGTTGATCCAGAATGGAATCCGTCCGGTGAGTCAAAACGCAAGCGCAAAAAGACTAGTCGATGATCGATACCGCCTCATTATGAAAATTCGCTATTGTAAGAAATTTTTCTGAAATTTAAACCAACAACGTGTGTGTACATTGATCGTGTAAGATTGTGGCGTCATCAGATTGTAAATATTGTATAAACGGGAAGATGAAATCGTTTTGAGAAGATATTCGTATACTGGCAAAGTGTATAGTACAACGCCCGAAGATCAACATCAATGAAAATCAACAGGATGTTTTAAAGAATTGTAAAATGACAACGCAGAAGATGTTTAGATTTTGTAAATCGTAACGTGTATTTTGTTGAACACAGACGGTTTCGTACAAAAACGATAGGAAATTCTTTTAGTGTACTTAATTTGTTTTGTATAAAACTGTCCAGTATTATACCACATTTTATCAATTTTTGATGACTGATTAATTTCGATATAGTCTTAGTGGTTATAATTAAATTAAGTATGTTTATGATGGTTTAGAACAAAATTTCACTNTTGACGCTCAACATTCGTTACATATTCCCGCAACTCATCCGACCACCTTGCCATCAATCTACGGAAATTGTGCTGGTAACGCGGACCTATGTGTACCATATCATAAGCATTGCACCTCCGTGTCGTGTAGCTTGCAAATTAACGCCACCACTTCCCTTCATTCGCACGCGAAATCGGCCAACCCGTGCGGTAGGTCGCATTGCTCGTGTTTAAATTGCACCTACGATATCGTCGCTCATTGCAGGCAGTGTATACACCCGCCTACGGATACCCACGTGTCCTGCATCGAAAGTAGTCCATATTTTTTGCCAACGCACTCGTCAGTACAAAGCCCTGCCGTCCAGGAGCACGACAGAGCGAAGAACGAAGCCGTCATTGGGAAATTATACGACGATCAATTATTGTGTAAAATAGAGAAGAATCTTTTGCAGAATAACTCGTTGGAGAAACTCGAGGTACAGTGCGAATCGGAGAAGATGTTCAACAAGGACGCGGAGAACAAGTTGCCTTTGAAAAAGAGGTTGAAAGCACACGCTATGGCGTACGGGGAGGTGCCGATTAAATACGAAAAAGTAGATAATTATCCTGCTATGCCTATGATGTCGATAGCTGCTTTGGAAGCGTTGGATAATACGCAGAAAAGGTCTGGTCAGATCGTTAAGTCTGAATACGAGCTGTCTCTGGCGAAAAAGGAGGAATCGCATAATGGGTATCATTGCAATTCAAACTTGGTAAGAAGAGATTACTACAAAGACGTGCATGTTACCGGTTCGCACCAGAATCTCGTGCAAGAAAATACGAGGAAGGTTGAGTGTCAATTTCGAGCAGGGAACGATCAGTCTGATAATACAGTGTGCCAAGAGTCTTGTCTTCAGAGGACGGTTAAAACACCCGCGGAACGGAAAGAGATCAATCTGTCGAACGTGACATTGTTAAAGCAATTTGAAATAGAACAAATAGAACAAATAGAACAGGAAGGAACGTACAAAAAGGTAAAGAAAACGCAATCGCCTTTACGGCAAACAAGAAGCTCAAAAAGAAACGTTCCTAAAGTAAATTATTCTTACACCGATGTTGATCCAGAATGGAATCCGTCCGGTGAGTCAAAACGCAAGCGCAAAAAGACTAGTCGATGATCGATACCGCCTCATTATGAAAATTCGCTATTGTAAGAAATTTTTCTGAAATTTAAACCAACAACGTGTGTGTACATTGATCGTGTAAGATTGTGGCGTCATCAGATTGTAAATATTGTATAAACGGGAAGATGAAATCGTTTTGAGAAGATATTCGTATACTGGCAAAGTGTATAGTACAACGCCCGAAGATCAACATCAATGAAAATCAACAGGATGTTTTAAAGAATTGTAAAATGACAACGCAGAAGATGTTTAGATTTTGTAAATCGTAACGTGTATTTTGTTGAACACAGACGGTTTCGTACAAAAACGATAGGAAATTCTTTTAGTGTACTTAATTTGTTTTGTATAAAACTGTCCAGTATTATACCACATTTTATCAATTTTTGATGACTGATTAATTTCGATATAGTCTTAGTGGTTATAATTAAATTAAGTATGTTTATGATGGTTTAGAACAAAATTTCACTTTTATAGAGTAACTAAAATGTTTTATATATCCGAATAAAAAAAAAAAATTACTCTTGTATATAATTATGTAAATATGATATAATGCAAAATAATTGCACGCAAAAGTATCGATTTTATCACTCTTATATGGAAGGTAAGATAATTATTAAACATTTACGAATAATTTTAAATGTATTATTGAACTACGTGAAATTAGTGAACAGAATATCATTATGCGTTACGATGCAATTTAAAATTTTTATGCGAATTAAAGGGAAATAAAATTTATTAAATTTTAGACAAACTATGTTGTAACATAAATTTGCTACAGAATTAAAAATCACAAAATTTCGTATGTTTAGGAAAGCATGAATTGTAATGCATGAAATTGTAATTAACATTACTTTAACTTTTTTAAAAATTAGATTTTATAATTCAACTATTTGTTACACTATACTAAGCTATTCTATACTTTTCAGTTCGTTGAAAAAAAATTATTTAAATTCAGAGAAATAAGAAAGCCAGGTTGAAGACAGAATTACATTTTTCTTGAAAAAATTTGAACAGGTAAGATTAAAAAAGAACCAATACTAATATATTATTGTATTTTTATATAAGTTACAATTATGAAAAATATGCATTCAAAGTTATTGTTAGTATTTTTTAAAGAGTTGCATATTAAGTGATAAAATGTTTTGTTGTATAAGTTAAGTATCTAATAACATTTTATATTTCAGATTATTTCCACATATTGAAGAACTTCAGGGAAATGCTTAACTCCAAAATGTGATGTTAATAAATTTGCCAAATGACATAGAAATGACGTAGAAATAGCTGTATCATCCATGGAAGGGTAGAACAGAAAAAAACTTACTTCAATTTTTTAACCTGTTCTCTTAATACATATAGCAGAATTATTTGTTATAAATATACACGTAGATATCACAATGCAAGCAGAATAGCTAGTCATCGCCTCTTAATCGTGAATTAAAACTTTTTTACTTTACATAAAATAGAAATTACTAGAAAATAATATGTATTAAAGAATTTCAGGTTAAAATTGAAAACATCACATAAAGTTGAAAAGACGTACTTAGACTTTGTATACTTATCAAAACGATAGAGCTTTGTCACGTGAAAAGTCATTCAATACGATACCCGAATTTATAGCGCCTTTACATAATTTATGCTTTAAAAATTCAACATATATTTTTAAAAATTGTTCAATTATTTTCTCCAATTCTGGATAAAGTATGTCTTACTGTACAAATTCTAAGTAAGAAAAGGTAACATAGTGTTTAAAAATTGAAAATTTCAAAGACCTTATGAATGAATTAATCATAATTAAAAATTAGAACAATGACTTTAAGAATTCTGTTGGAGTTAATTCTTTTTATTTTATTTTTTCTTCAACCATTATATCTGATTTAAATATAACAGTTACATTTAGTCGTTTAAAAATACAAGGTCACTTGCATACTTCAGTGCCATATCCCTATGTTTGATATTTATATCTGTGATTATTAGCTAATCAACGCTAGACTAATAACACGTTTTACTGTACAAAAAATATGTATCTAGTTGAATACTTCATCATAAGAAGTATGTGTGAACTTTATAGTTTTCATCTGATATTGATAAACATACTATTTGTTCCTTATAAAAATGATCATAATCAAAGTACACTATTTCGAAATGCAACCCATTTTGTACAAGTGATACAAAAAAAAAAAAAATCATTTTGATTGCAAAGTTTACGTGTAAGTCTTACGTTAAACAAGAAACATGCGATATTAATCTGAATTTTTTTTTCTATTAACCTTTTTTTTATCGTTACCATTTATTTATTGATTTCCAAAAAAAAGTCTGATAGTTTTAAGTTGAAGTAACATAAATAAATTTATAATTTCATAGAATTATCAAAATTACATGATTAAATGATTGCCAAATATTTCCGTGTATATACATGGATATGTGGATAGTTGGTTGTTTACAAAGAAAATTATCCTATGCGTAAAGCATTTTTTAAGGAAAGTCTGATATACTAAAATATAATTTAGAGTAGTAACATTACATCAGATGCCTCATTCATTCGTGTTCATAAAAAAATGAGTACTGTGTATGTGTAGAATATTCTGTCATGATAATGAATAAACTTGTATTTACCTATATTTGTAAATTACATGCATTATGCAATGCATAGACTGGGTTCTTTGAGAAAAATGATATAAACACATTTACCTCATATTTACGTCTCAGGCGTAAATTTTTTACGTTTACGATTAGGATTAGACGTTGTAGTTTGTAACAAGGTAATCATTTAAATATTCCTTTGATATCCTTGTATTTAACTATTTTTTGATTTAAATACGTAAAATGATGTCTTTAGGAGATTTTTATTTCACTTATAGTAATACTTGATCGTATGTTACGATATATTATGTAAAATGCATTTTTAATATATTTATTTTATATGTTAATTAATATGCTTTTGTTCTTTTTATATCCTGCAAACAAAAAATATTTTTATCTTCTAATAGCTTTCCATGATGTACAGTAATTTGTACAATTGTCACCCTTCACGTGAAAGATAAAAACAATAGAATATGCATGAAAAATATAATTATTTAAAATTTTAAGAAATATAGAAGCTATTATAGTTGTAGCTTTTTCCGCATAAAAAATATTTTTAACTACACTTTTAAAAGGAAGTAGAGATTCGAATTATTTTAAGTGTAAAAATTACAGAAATATATATATGTATATGTATATAGTTATACTTTTTGTGTATAATAGCTGTACATATATTTATAATTAAGTGTACGTGGATTCTTTATTAGTATATAATATTAAGACATAATAAAATGCTGAAATAAACTTAATTTATTAGAATATGTTTAATAAAATTTATAGATGTTTCTATTTAACAACATAATTCTACATTATTCTTATCAAATTCATTTACATGTACGAACAATGTATGATGGTCCAAACAGTGTCGCAATATGTAATGGAATCAGTAAAGGAAAGTTTCAACGTTGACAATTTATTTAAAAAAGAAATTTTATTCTTTTGTTCAGTCTCTGCATTGTACATTGTGGACAATTTAGTATCATTTAATGTTTTAATTGTAAATTACATAAATCATATAAAGTTATTAAATTCGGTTGACATTAATGTTTGTAAAATAATACAATAATATCTACACTAATTCTATTACAGAGTCGATTGATCAAATTCAATGGCACATATTTCATTTTTCATACATAAAACTCATATTCTTATATTTTTAACTTCGTATTTACATCCATAAACGTTTCGAAGATTAAAAGATTTGAAAATTTTTGGATCCATACAAAATATCTTCAGAAATTATTTTCCTCGACTTTTACATATATTTTTAAGCAACTTGGTAATATAATTATACATTTGATATCAAGAAACGTTTTGCCATTTAAAAACATGATGTATTTTATCAAGTAATTGACCAAATTAAGTTATTTTATTGTTCTGCTTTTCGTCAAAAATCTTAATGAACAGTAATGTAAATTTTTTGCATTGTTGCAAAATCATGTTTAACTTACACGTTTGATGTATGGTATTCCAAAGGATAGAATAATTAATTAAACACGCGCGTTTGATGTTTGTTTTTTTCTTTTCTTAGAATTCTATTCATATTACATTAATTACAATTTCCTAAACATGTACATTACGTGTGATATTTCATTAGTATACTATTAATCTTTAGATAAGGCAATGGTAAAAGTACAAATTGGGGTATGTAACAGATGTGTATGAAATAAGTAAACGCGCGGCTTCATTAATTAAACATTATACACTTTTTTTTCTTTCTTTTAGATTAAAAATAAAAATCTTTGCATAAGTGGAAGAGTAACCCATTAGTATCCACATTTGTTGGCTTGACGATAGCATTACCATTAGAAACTACTAAGTATCATATATTTTTTGGTTTTTTTAAATAAACAGACAAGAGATGTGGACACTACCGAGTTAATATTTTAAAATGGAAAGGTATTATCACATATTCATCTAATCAAACATGTGTGTATAAATTTCTGACAATTAGTTATTACAATAAAATTATATTAAGAGAAAAAAAAAAACAGATTTTCTAGTGATGTACTTATGAAAAACTGTATCTAATCGCATTACATTTAATGAGTTTATAAATAAATTTTTCTTTGTACCACATAAGTGTGTATACCTTTGACTTATTCTAAGGGCTGCTTAGTAACTTACTGTATACTTTGAAATAAGCAATTTTTTATACGTATATCTTAAATTCAGTTCTTGAATACTTCAACGAGAATACAATTTTCTACAAAATACAAAAGGCTGTTTGCGCTATTATGTTAACATTATCGTCTATAATTCTTGGGATATAAAATAGTTGATATCGCATTTTTATATAAATTGCAGACGAATAACTTTTTTTTGTCTTCACTTAAATTTCGGATTAATGCTCTATCTTAAGAATGCTGTTGAACCTTAGAAATATATTAATTATTTGAGTGGTGCGGTATAAAAGTAACGATCTCGTTGAATAATTTATAATTTTTACAAGCCGGCTAAGAATAACTGCTGTAGTTCCTTAAAATTCTAGTTAGGTAATCAAGTGGAATGGCTAATGACTAATATTTTATATTATTAAAGTCGAACAGTATCGGTAAAGTGTTCGTGAATAAGAAAATTTAAATCTATGAAGTATCATTGATATTTGTAAATGGCAGACGAAACATAAATTAAGACAGAATAACATATAAAATAAACATAAAGTATAGACCCTCGTAAACAGTTTTAAAAGTAAATATTATATTCAAGTTTTAACATAAACTAAACACTATTTTATCAGAAATAATATTTAATTATTATTTAATAATACTCAGAAAATACTGAAGGTTGAGTATTTTGTATAACGCTTGTACTGTATTGTTTGTACCGGAAGGAAAAACAAAAAAAATGATAAATGCTATATTAGTATCATTCAATTGTTTGCATTGCTTATGTAACTTTCATATCTTTCAAAAATTACTGTATAGTTTCACTGGTAGATAATGAATTTTTAAGAAATATAATACACTTCTTTTTTTATCTTAATCATCTCTATACAATAATGAGAGCTGATGAAACTAGACCTTTATAAAGATTGCTCTAAAAGTAATCGCTATTGTTAAAATAATGTAATTAAATAAAATGTTTTTTTGTACTTTTTATACAAAAAGAAAAACATAAGCATGGCGTACGGTTACTTATTTAATATTAACACTGTTATAAATATTATAAACACATAACAAATAATTGTAGTAACTATCATGAATAAAAATAAGTTGGATGTAAATTGTACTATAGTTGTGAGTGTAAGAATTACTTTATAAAAACTATTAATAGAACAGAATGCATGAAATCCTAAAAATGAGGTTGAATTTACTTTAAAATTTAAATATCACATATTATTCCAATATTGCCTTATACTAATTGCGTTGAAGTTTATAATTAATTATGTCATAAATTTCCAACAGACAGTACCCTTTGAGCAAACCAATAATTGATATTTTATATTTTTAATATTGTTCATTTATGGAGAGAATTAAAAATCTAGAACTATACAGTATTTTCCTTAAGTTTTGGCAGTCTAATGTACTTTACTCACTGTATGTTATTGTATGTAATTTAAATTAATTTAAAAGAAACACTTGACACGACGTATTCTTTCTAAATGTTTAGTATAAAATAAATGAAAAGATGATAGCCTCGATATAAAATTATAAATTATTGAATAATACTTTTAAAAATTTTGTTTAAAGCTTAATAATTTGTACATTGAAAAAACTCTAACAATGATTACACGAAAATGTAAGTAAAATAACAACTAAAATCTAAAAAAAGGTTTATAATCTAAACATTACTGGAGAGATCATTGAAATGCTTTCATTTATAAACTTTATATCTGAAAGTATACTTTGTTATATTATTTACAATTATGTACATTTGTAAATTGAATTGTTAAGAAAAAAAGTTTTAAATTTGAAATAATTGAGAATGACGTACAGATAATCCTTTAATTTATTGTACCTGTTAGTGTGAACATTTTATTTTTAAAAGTAAAACTTCAATGAGTAGAAAACTAAGAGTAGAAACCTTTTTCAAGAAAACAATCAATTATTACAAACTCTTTGGAAGCAATGTACCGTTAATACTTTTATCACGTGATAATACAATATTAGAATAATCAACGATACTTTTATTTTCAAATTCAACAAAATATATATATATATATATTTTATCTGTATAACTTTGAGAGATGAAATTGTATGTCTATTTTCTATAGCTCTAATTAAAAGAATTTAATGTGATCTTTATTTTTCGATAGAAAATTTATGGCGTTTTTAATTGGTTTTCCATTAAAATAAATAGTAAACATTTCATCTCTTAAAATCACCTGTATATACATATAAATAAAAAAATACCATGCAATTTGTTAAAATTGAAAACAAAAGTATCATAATCACAATGTCATTTTAGTAAAAGAAAATAATGATAATAATATAGTCTTTTTAACTAATACCACAAACATAATAAAATCAAATAATCTGTATAAGTGGTACAATTGTGCAAATTGCAGTAGTGTCACTATTTTTATTTTATTAGAATAATAAAAATATGTAAGATTGCGATTCTTTGCAGCAATTGTAGTGAAAAAATGTTTATTATTTTAAAATTGTTAAATAATGTAATTATTTATATAATTACAATTTGCACAAATGCTCATGCTATTTATACCTTCGTGATGTATATCTTATTTTTAATTTCTTTTTTTTTCTTTTTTCTTTTTTAAGTTTATCTTACATGAAGAAAATGCATGCATTCAGCATACATTTGAATAATGTATCTATTATTTTTTCGTTTTATTAGTTTGAAAAATTTTGTAGAAATTTATTAGCAAATATATTTAAAACATTTGTTTATATTTGGGAATGGTAAGGCTTATTTTAGAAACATTGTTTATATTTCAATCTACTCACCTACTGTATTCTTCCGCCTATTTGTACATACTATACCTGTAAACAAAAACACAATTTAATATAAAATTATATATATGAATACACTGTAAAAAATTTAATTTTGTTCTAGTCAAGTAGAAACATTAATTAAGCATTATATTAAATTTTTTTTTAAAGTTTACATAAAATATAAAATATGAAAGAAACTTACCTCATCAGTATTACTTAATGATAATTTGCGCGAACAAATATTTTATACTTTGTTTTATACTTTGTCTCTAAACCTTATTTATAATATAAATATCACATCATTTTTTTTCACTTATGCAGATGTTACAGATATCAAATATTTATAACGACAGATATTAATTCTGAATTATAAATTTATACGAAAACCTATCTTTTTATACATACGTAATTGCATTCTTCACTATATAAATGATTTTACTTATAAAAAAATTATAAGGCACTCAAAATATTGCAATATCTTCCAGTGTTGATCTTCTGTGTAGAAAATTATTGATTTTGCCTTTTTTTAAATTTAATATGAAATATATTAATTAAGCATTGAATCTTCTAATTGATAGAACTATCATACTATATTTCTAATGCCATTATTTGGACACGAATAGAATATAGAATAAATAAAAACTTTACTTTGTATAATAAAGTTACCTCGTGAAAGTATTCGGTTACAAAAAAGAAATATATTATTTAATTATTCTAAATAATGAAATTTCTAAAATTATGCTGAAAATTATATAAGTATAAATTTATACTTAAAATAAAGCAAATTAAAAAAAGTATCAAAAGTAATGTTACCTTTCTTCGTAGAGACAATATGTTTCTTTTGCATTTTTGTCTGATTTACAGAACAAACAACTGTATTTGGTTTTAAGGTTGGTGAAAATTTCGACGTCAACTTTCTTCTCTTCAACGGTGTATCTTCTTCCACTGTAGCGATTACTTGTTCTTCAATAAACTTTGAAGGCTGCGAATTTATATTCTGTAACGACCATTTGGCACTAGGTTTTACAAGAATATTATTTGAAACTTCAGTTATATCTTTATCCGTCGTAAGATTCACTTTAATAACATCACTGTCAACTTTCATATTTCTCTTTGATAACTTAAAACAGGATTTATTTTCTGATATATGCGACTTTTCGGATATACACGACATACTTAAATTTTCCGAGATGTTATCTTCCGTGATGCATTCAGGGTTCTCTAGTTTAGTATCTTCCTTATAGATTGTATCCATCATAGAATCTTCATGAAGATTTAGTAAAATTTGTTGCTTTCGTTGAGATATATTTCTTAATTGTTGAATACCTACGCATTTCAGTTGTTTGTGTATATTTTTAGACGTGTATATAGTCTGAGGTGGTTTCTGACGATATGACATGTGAAATGTTGACACCGGTGATTCACACGTATCTTGTTGATCTTGATAATTCAAGGGATTAATAATAGTGATCTGCGAACATCTTAAGCTCAATTCATTCTGATTGGGTTGGGCTATAGACGAGGGTAATTCTTTTTCTTCTTTCTTCATTTTAATTTTCTTCTTACATCTTAATGATGTCTGTTTCGATGATCTAGATTGTGCACTAATTTCTATTCTATGTTTCGTAATATGATTTTGTTTCTCTTTACAATTGTGTTGCACATTTTTCTGAATGTTTCTTCGTCTCAGAGAACTTTCTTGTTTTTGTTCGACACGTTGCAATGTTGTGTTAGTATTACATGACATTAAATCTGTGGAAGACAGTAAATCACAAGAATCTATGGGCTGTTTTATTACCAAAGGACTAGTTTCAAGTTCTACGCGTGTATACTTTTGTGATGGTCGAACATCGTTCACCTGTTGACTTAATGTATAATTCATTGATGTATTTGATTGAATATCATTGGAAGTACAAATTTCAGGTAAATCTCGATTTGTTGTATCATTGAATGATTGGACTCGAGTAATAGTATCCTTTTTTTGAAAAATATAGGACTTCTCTATAATACTAGCAGTATCAAACTTATCAGTAGGACTAGAAAAACTGCATTTAGGAAATGATTCTTTTTCTTCAGAAGATATGTTATCTGAATTGACTAAAACAGTTGACTGACCAGAGAACGAAGATATATTTTTAATTAGCGAAGGAAATTCAAGTGCTTTTTCTCTACTCGTGTTTAATCCAAATCCAACTACATCCACACTACTATCCACCGAATGATTTTGATTGCTACACAATTCCTTTTCCTTTTCTGCAAACGTATTTTCTAAATCATTCTTTTCAACTGTAAAGATTTTTTCTTCGCAATGCAATTTGGAAGCATTATCATTTTTTGTTGAAAAAATTTCGTCTTCAAAAGTCTTTTTAATCAACCGCGGGTTAACCGTCTGTATATTTGAATACATAAAATCATTCAGAGGAGAATCCATATTCGTTAAATCGAAATCAAATAAAGAATTTAATATTCCAGTTGTTCCAAGGCTACCTTCGGGTAATGGTGTTTGAGAATTTTCTGTATCCGACAAAATGTGCTTTTCTTCCGTTTCATCAGTATACGTATGTTCAAATTGCGAGAAAAATTCTGTAATACAATTTAACACGCTATTTGAATTATCGTAATTAATTGGCGATATTAAAGAAGATTGGGAATCTTCCCAAATTTCTTGTTCATCTTCAATAGTTGTATCTCCATTTAGAATGCTATCTAATATATCGATATTTTCAAATTCGTCGACAGAATGCGACTTCGTCGCGTTACTCTTTTGTGAGAAATTTTGCAACGAAGATTCCCAGTGTATATCTTGATTCAACTCTTTGGTATCTTTCAGGTCGTGTGGAAAAGATTCAGTATCGTGTGTTTGATTATTTGTTCGTGTACTAACTTTGTATTGACTCGTTTTTTGCGCCTTATCTCTTAGAACTTCAAAACTTTCATCGTTTTCTTTTTTAATGGACTGTTCAATTTCCGATTTCACGTGGTTACAAATGAAGCTTGAAGGCGATTTATTTTCAGAGAAAATAGTATTATCTTTTCCACACGAACAATATTCCTTTGGTTGAGACGCTAATACTGTTACTTTTTGACAATTGTCTGCCGGTTCACATTTTAATTGATTTAATACTGTGTTAGTCTCTTGCTTATCCCATCTATGAAAATCTTGACAATTGCATACATTTAACAAATCCTTTTTCCCATACAATTCTAAAATTTTACCGAGCTTTTCTGTGTTCGTTAACGAATTAATATTTTGTATCCAATCTGACGACGATTCTACGGACTGATCTCCTAAAACTGTAGTAGAAACAGCGCATATGTCCGTTTTATCGAAACATTCTAGTCGTTGTTTTTCTGCGTGAACGGTCATAATGTGTTCACCAATACGATTCAAAACGTCCATACATTTGTCAAGATCGCTCAGCATGCACATTATATTTTTGTCACAAATTGATTTTTTGTCAGTAGCGTTATTATCTATTGTATTTTGTGTTATATCTTCGTTCTTTATCATATTAAATATATTGTTGTTGTGGTAGGAAAAAGGCTTTGCTTCAACTTTCTTACAACAACCTATACATTCGTGTGTATTACGACAAAGTTTTTGTTTCACGGTTTCTGTCACTTGCAAACTATGACTGTTCATGGACCGAAAATCATGCGAATGACAATCACTTTGCACGTAAACAGATTCATTTTGGCAATAGATATCTCCTGCAACGTTGCAATCTGTATTTATTGGTAACTCCTGTTTTATAGATTGTACACTTGTAACATTATTTTGGCACTCCTTTGACAAGAATAACGTCTCTATGGAACTTTTCGGCTGAGAAAATGATTCTTCTTTACCCTGAGTATTTATTTCACTAGATTCATTGGCTGTGTTTCTACAGAAAGAAGTATGTTGCGAAGACATTAGATTTTCATCTTTATTTTCTCTCAGTAGACTTAATACGGCTTTTGGTTCTTTAATGTTTTGTCCTAGAGTACTTAAAAGTTTCAATAAATATAAAACTTTACTGCGCTGTGTATCGGTTTGTTTTAACGATGAAGAAGTACACGTATCACACTGTTTCTGTTGAAACATACATTTCAATTCGTTATTTCTCTTATTGAATATATGATCAAGAATGGTCTGCGAATTAAGAGTATTATCCTGAACTGATTTTTGTTCTATCGAAGCACAGCTTTCTGTACTTTCGCTAACTTTATTGTCCGAAATTGGTAAATCCTCTAAAAGAATTTTGTGGGAAAAATTTCCAGAATTCTTTGTACTATGAGCATCTGCAATTTCCACTTGACTTCTGCGTTTCATTTCATCAGTTTGGTTCTGCGCTTTAAACTTTCTCTTCGTCATTTTTAACCATTCTAAGTTTCTGTTGCTTTTCTTTCTCTTCTTCTTTTTGTCTATTCTTAGTTCATCTTCTTTGGTTAAGTCGATCAATATTACTTCTCCAGGTTTTAATTTGGATACCTTTTTACATTTATTTCTTTTCTTCATTGGGAAAAGTTGGTTGTTAACTTTATTATTTTTTATTTCATTTTCAAAAAAATGATTACTTTTTGCGTCACCCTTTTCACTTTTCTTTAACTCATAGTTTGTTGGATATCTTTGAACGCCATATAATAAATTCTAGAAATAATGAAGTAACAAATACGAATCAAAGTATATTAATTAATGAAGATTATAAATATTAGTTAATCCATTCGCTGCCACCTGAAAATCGTGAGATGTGCCATGTGCTATGTGCCACCGATTTACATGCTCAGATATATACACATAAATACACTGTCTTAATGTTCAATGGATACGCGGCGTTAGACATAGATTACCCAAAGGCAGCATCGACGTTTGATCTCGCAGCAGTGTTATACACTATCGATTCTTGAAACAGGGGGCAAGGCACCTTACGTCAGCAATTCTTTGACGGTAGCAGCGAATGTATTAATAAGAAACTTACCTGTGCTGGTTGGAAATTCAGATCAGAAGTTTTTATTAAATGTGTGTCTTTAAATTCGGTAGACATTGTTTCTTCAAATGCTACAAAATTATTACACGCAGTTTTTAAGTCGAATACATTTGGTTGCAGTAGCCAAACGGTTTCATTTTCATGCTCTGTAGAAGGCTTAGGTATAATTTTCAATAATTCATCACGCATTTTGGGAATGCACGGGCCTAATATTTTTAGAGCCATCTTATTTATTTTTTTCTTCTCTTCGATATTTTCTCTTATTCTTTTCCACATTTTTAAAACAAGTAAATATCTGACATAATCTATATCCGTCAATGATTCCACACTTTTTTTTAAACTGGCAAAACTTTTCCTAATATAACAAAAAATAGTTGGTATAAAATAATACATTAAGTAAAAGAATATTGTTTTGAACTAAAAAGTGAAGAACGTTTAATATTTACATACATGAATATAGGATCACAAATTTTTGAATATTTTTTAGTGACAAACTTAAGTTTAAGCAGTACTCTGAAAATATGTTTTTCTGAACTACCTGAAACAAAATTTAATATTACTTTGCAATATTATTCATATTTCAAATTACAGAATACTGATATTAATTTTACTTTATTCCTTATTACGTAGTCTATCAAGTACTTTGTATATTACATTTGTTTTTAACTTACTTAAGTATATCCATAATGCAGAAAGAAGTTTTGAAGCTATTTCAGAAGAATCCATAGTGTGCTTAAAAGTCTTAAGCTCCATATCGATATATATTCCCAATAGCACAGACATTTCATTCAAATATGAGTTGCAATCACCAACATGCTGTTAAAAACGTTTGTTAGTAAATTGTTAACGTGCTATTATTTTTATTACATTTAAAATTAATAGTTTTTAGCAATACCTCTTTAATATCGTGCCAATAAAGATGAAAAAATGTTAATGTGCTGCTTAGATGATTTTTTAATTTTATCATATCCAATGCCTTTTCGCAATACGTATTTATACTGGTTAAAATATTTCTGAAATATATAATATCGATTACTTAGCTTTTAGCTATACGTTATAACATCGTTATATATTTTTAATTTTAATTTTGCTTATATTTTTAATTTCAAAAATATAATCTTACCGCGTATAGAGAGCAAGTAAATGTTTTAACAATTGATAACTTCTATGCCCCACAGATGAACACATTATTTTATTAAATTTATTCAGCCATGGAAATATAGCTTCGTACGACTTAACATCGATAGAACGATTATCCAAATGTTCTTGATTTTCATATTTCTTCGATACATTGATCGGTCTATTATGTATCCATACCAAATCTACTTCATCCCTTTCGTCCATTATTTCTTTTTTATAAAATTCTGCTACGGACGTATAAAAATTATCATTACAACTAATTGTATCGTGCTTACAGTTATATGAGAGGTATAAATAAATAAATTTGGTCATAACATATGAGTACACGATACGAACAACTTTTTTCGAAACAATATTTTTACATCAATTACTACTAAAGAACGTTAACTGCTAATATATTTCCTATACCTCCCATGATATATTAGAATGATTACATTTATTACTTGATGAATTATTATTTAGTAAATTGTCGTTTGACGTAAAAGAACTGCTTATATCCATGTCCTGCGTTGGATGAGCCATAATTGTCATTAAAAATGTAATTAAACCTAAAACCAAACAATTCCACATATACTATCGTGCGATTGATTTTTCATCTCTGACAGAAAATCAAATACCAAATATATTAATTTAACGAGTAACATTATTAAACCTCATATTAAACGTATACTTTGCTTGTACCTTACAGAAGAAAAACAAATAAACAATTATCAGTACAATTTCTACACAACATTTTTGCCAATAGTGATTCGTTTTCCAACAAACTTATCATACAAGAAATCCAACGTAGATACGCGGTAAAACAATTTCAGGACTTAAGAAACGTTACCCAGTTTTCTTCAAAACAATTTCAGGACTTAAGAAACGTTACCCAGTTTTCTTCAAAACAATTTCAGGACTTAAGAAACGTTACCCAGTTTTCTTCAAAACAATTTCAGGACTTAAGAAACGTTACCCAGTTTTCTTCAAAACAATTTCAGGACTTAAGAAACGTTACCCAGTTTTCTTCAAAACAATTTCAGGACTTAAGAAACGTTACCCAGTTTTCTTCAAAACAATTTCAGGACTTAAGAAACGTTACCCAGTTTTCTTCAAAACAATTTCAGGACTTAAGAAACGTTACCCAGTTTTCTTCAAAACAATTTCAGGACTTAAGAAACGTTACCCAGTTTTCTTCAAAACAATTTCAGGACTTAAGAAACGTTACCCAGTTTTCTTCAAAACAATTTCAGGACTTAAGAAACGTTACCCAGTTTTCTTCAAAACAATTTCAGGACTTAAGAAACGTTACCCAGTTTTCTTCAAAACAATTTCAGGACTTAAGAAACGTTACCCAGTTTTCTTCAAAACAATTTCAGGACTTAAGAAACGTTACCCAGTTTTCTTCAAAACAATTTCAGGACTTAAGAAACGTTACCCAGTTTTCTTCAAAACAATTTCAGGACTTAAGAAACGTTACCCAGTTTTCTTCAAAACAATTTCAGGACTTAAGAAACGTTACCCAGTTTTCTTCAAAACAATTTCAGGACTTAAGAAACGTTACCCAGTTTTCTTCAAAACAATTTCAGGACTTAAGAAACGTTACCCAGTTTTCTTCAAAACAATTTCAGGACTTAAGAAACGTTACCCAGTTTTCTTCAAAACAATTTCAGGACTTAAGAAACGTTACCCAGTTTTCTTCAAAACAATTTCAGGACTCAAGAAATGTTACCCAGTTTTCTCAATATAGATGAAGCGTGTGCCACACGTATCAAACAAAAGGAAACAAAGTCGAACTGCATAGAAATGATATCTGACACGTGTCCATGCAACGTTTAACGCATACAGTTCCTATATCATTAAATACAACCGCTGCCGCTAAAGCGCGTCGCGTAGAAAATTTGGAACGGTGAAACAACGAAAGAGCGCAAATTATGCTCGAACGTGAATTTGTTTTCAGAAGCATGTCGGGAACGCAGATATTAAACGTTCCCAGTTCTTTGATTCTCGCTGTAGCGTCCTACTACATACCAGCAACAAAACGAAACTAAAAGGGCACGGTTGTCGCTCTTGTTTCGTCGTCGATAAGCGGTCTCATCGCTTCGGTTTTTCACAACAGTACAATCGCACGCGACGATAATTTTATTGCGACCTGCGCCGCCTGCTGTCGGTGTACTCGAAACTTGCGATAATTCTTCGAAAATCGAGTAAAACGCGACGCCTGGCGTCGATGTTGAATCAACGCCGCCGTGGTTTCAACGTTTCGGAGCGCCGCTACGGAAGTTGCGGGCACAGGTGCGGCCGCACCCTTTAAGGAACCCTCGTGCAATTTGTAAATTCATTTTTTCCGTCTGCTCGTAGATTCGAATTCGATCGTAACGACGTATCTCTTACAATTTTTACGAATCTTTTTTTCTCTCCGTTTGTCAAACCGGACGCAAGTTTTCAAGATTGCAGTTACGTAATTAACCCTTTGACTGCTAACGGCGTATATACACGCTTTCACAAGTCTATCGGTATATACGAAAGCCGTAAATATACGTAAATATACTCTGCATTTTTTTACTACACTGCGGTGCATAACTATAGCACCGCGTAAATTTTTAGCTGTTTCAGACTTTAGATTAAAAGTGGNAAAATGATGTTTATTCCAGTGATGAGACTAGCAGTTCGATTTTAAACTCATATATTTGTAATACACCTTCAAAAAATAAGTAATTTCTAACAAAAATGTTAGATTTTTCGCATATTTACCGAAACCAGCTACAACTTAGTGAGAATCACGTATGAAAAGCTAGCGACCGATAAGAGTTAACCCTCTATGGCACCGTGTGACTTGAGAGTTACATACTCGTTTATTTATATTTAAAAGAATTTATTTCATTTAGTTATCACTGTACTATTAAATTTTGTAACAATATTAGTGTAACGATACCACAGTCCATCTATAGCAATTATTACTTTAAAAATTTCGCGATGAAAGTAAAATACTGTAATCCATCGTATCTCCTTTCTCTGGTAAATAAACAAAATTCGGACTATGGAGGGTTAATGGATGAAATATGTAGTCGACGCGACGTAAAAGCAACACTAACAGTAACAATATTTATAGTCGACTTTTTCCTGTTATGCATACGATACAAATAATTATTTTCATTTCTTGGATACAAATAAGTCTACTTTAATCGTTTTATTATTAGTTTTAAGATTATTAGT
The DNA here is from genome assembly GCA_019453375.1 of Ctenoplectra terminalis. Taxonomy (NCBI): domain Eukaryota; kingdom Metazoa; phylum Arthropoda; class Insecta; order Hymenoptera; family Apidae; genus Ctenoplectra; species Ctenoplectra terminalis. The sequence continues at coordinate 1,974 of SMSQ01013342.1, read as the reverse complement.
TCTAGTGTTAAGGGTTAACTGTGGTAGAAAACACCAATATGCGAAGTTTGAATTCCTATAATAATTTTTTAACTATTATAGGTAGCCAAAGTAAATTTAATTTGTACGCATTCCGAGGAACGGTGTTATATTCACCTTTCGCGTTATTTTCGAAATTCGAGTAGAAACGGATTGAAAATACGAGCAATGCCGGTAAAGGGGGCAGAGTATAATACCATAATGGTATCAAAACGATCTGATAATAGTAATAATGCCCTGTTATCGTCCTCCTTTATAATTTTTCGCATGAAATGTTTCTCTCACGTGCTTTTCCTTATAGTCTGTTGCATATGTGTACGAATATCATACATTCAGAATGCGCGATACATAAATCGCAATATGTGTGACCTTAATTCTATGAATTACACTGTTCCGCAACAGCTTGTTTCGTATTCCAGCAGAACATACATGTAATACGTTAACGATAGCTCATTGATAGTTCTCTTTTTACACGCCTCAGCTAAAAAGTCTTAGGACACCCCTTGTTTACGATAAAATTGATTTTTCCTGTGAATTATAAGCGTATTTTAGTAAAATTGTTAATATTAGGTAGTCCCAAAAGTTTCTTTCGCCAAAGTATGGCAAGGAGTTAAATTTGAGAAAAGAATTTTGAGATTTAACACGTTAAGCGCCACGCCGGTCCCTGCGGATCGACGCTGAAATTTCCGTTTAAGCGTCGTTGGTTTCTGAAAACTGGCAGTATCAATTTTAAAAAATAATACCTTGTAATTCATTAATGGATTCTATTAAATCACATTAAACACATACGAATATCCTTGGCAAGTAGTCAAATAAGCGTCACTCCGATACGGGTGACGCGGCCTGATCAGAAACTTTACTGTCACCCGAATATGGGTGACGTGGCAGTCAACGTGTTAAAAAAAGATATGAAAAAATGCAATACAACAAAATGTTTTCCATGTTATTCTTGCTTCGAATTCAATTAAATGATGCTATAAACAATCTTCATATAGTAATGGACGCATAATATTAGGTTGGTGCATATGAAATGTCGGATTTTCTTACTAAATAACAGTAATCACGTGTCATTTTTTGACTTTAACAATTTACAAAATGTGCTGTAATACCATGGAACGATTAATATTCATACTTAGAGGAATTTTTTTTTATATTTGACGCGAATTATTTTCCATCAGTGCTTTCGATACATCGTTATCCAGTGACGCTTCGGGTCTACCACGTAACTTATTTTGTAAAGAAATTTCTAGAATAGAATTTTGCGAATTAACGCTGAACTTTTCTCCTGTTCACAATATTCTGTCTAAATGCTCCGTTTATGTTACGAGTGATTTTTGTAGCATTATTGTCAAGTTTGTGTTCATATAAGAAAATTATACGAATATCAACAAAATTTATACTTGGAATACATCTTTGAAAAGTGGCTAAAATGCACGATTTAGGAAAAAGTGTTTTGAACATAATATGACTCTGATAATAGATAACCGAAGTGCATAAAAGATTTTCTCATAAACAATCATACGGTGGAAACAGGAACACAAATATTTGCATGTTATAAAAATCCGGAATTTCATATGCACCAACCTAATACATACCTATAACAATTACGCATTTCGGAAGAGATAATCCGTCCGGCGCTTACCATGTACCTTCGAGATATTTTTTATTTTTGTTACGTAATATTATTCATCTTGTTACGAAATATATTGGAAATTCAAAGTATGTACTTTGTAATAAATGGTCTGTATAAAATTATGATGAAAAGATGACTTTTTGTACGTGCAAGTACGTTTTGCAAGAGAGAACTCGACTTTTACTTTCTACGCGATCTTTTGTACCTTTGTTATTTATATAATTTTCAATGAATTTAGAAAAACTAGTGTCATTGTTCTCTTCTCTATTTCGTTCTTAACCCTTTGACGTACGATTTAATTTAAACTATCTTTCATCCGGATT
>SMSQ01013321.1:9056-46529 GCA_019453375.1 Ctenoplectra terminalis | reverse complement strand
CGGACAACCTCGAAGCACCGTAACAAACCAGTTTAATCGAGATGGGGTAAGTCCACGTAAAAGGGTGGAATCGTGTTGTTCAGCGGGTTGGTCGACCAATCTCCTGGAAAACACACAGGATATCGAAAGTTGGGACGACAGGGTAGTTAGACACTGGGGGTCGCGTACTGTGCGTTCCTCGAAAGTTGGCTATCGGGATGGCACAGAGGCAAGAGGGATGTTGGGCCATAGTTGCGGCGCATGTGAACTTTATAACACGTGCAGGGACAATTACTATTTTTGAGAAATCTGTGTTTTCGTTATCTAGACACCGGGCTCCTATGGAGGGGAGACGATTTTATCGTTTAAAAAGTTTTTAACATTTTCGTTCGCGCGATCTCGCTGCGATCGTATGTTTGTCTTCGTTGCTTTTGATTTGGAAAACAAAGGATATACATGTATATAGGTGTTGTAATTTATTTCGAGAAATAAGTATTATGAAACGCGTTTAACAAATAATAATATTTATATATACGAGACATTCACTGAATATATTATGAGAAAAAATTATGATCGACATAAAGAAGGAAAGTATGGCGACGGTGTATATATATATACTGTTCGGCTTCGGATTTAAAACTGTTTGAAGCGAAGAACTACCGTGTCTGTGATCCTTCTTTTCAACGGCGTCGCAAAAAAGAAAAAAGAAAAAAAAAAAAACTGTCAAACAGTACAAAGTGTCGTTGAATTCTAACGAACCTACTTGTTTATAAATTTAAAACTATCACAGTCGTTGAACTCCAACAATAAAAATATTATATATTATATATTAAATATAAATATAAAATATTATATATATATTGGTCTTCCTGATTTTTGACTCGGAAAACAGAGAAAGATATATGATCGCAGCGAGATCGCAAGAAGAAAAATCGCTCGTCTACATCGGGCCTATCTTGCCTCTATGCTCCGGCCCGTCTTTGGCTTCGCACAGGAGCAGGATACCGTTTAATCGGGTGTGGAAACTATGACTACTGGCGGAGTAAAAGTTTGCTGTCTCAGTGTTAGATTGTAACCAATTTATCCCGCGTTTCTTCCGTCTGCCAACTTACCAGCAACGCGTCGTAAGTTGGTCGTCACTTGGTAGCGGACGACACGCGGAAGGGTCGGTCGCAGCAGGAGGAACAGGCTCGTCCAATGGCTGTCCGGTAAAGTACAATATCTGGAGGGGCAGGTCGGCCCATTTAGATATCGATTTGCAATTTCGCCGACAATTACACGAGGCGTAGAATATGTTCGTATAGATTAGATCAGATTAAATGAATATTTACGAGGGGGCCCGCGCCGCGGCAGGCCGACACTGCGTGCGTGTAATCTGCCTTGCAAACACCACGATGCCACCCGTACACTTTTCGACGCGCCATGACGACCGTTATTACGCGCGTCCTCCTCGATACTGGAGGAAACGGAAGTTCGTTTGCAATGCGTCTGCGAATGCGTTCAATGTGTTCGGTATGCTTTGCTCGATTTCGAAATTGAGGCAAATTCAGCGAAGGTTTTCTTGATGTTTTCTACGCATTTATTTATTCTTTTTGTTTTTCTGTATTTTAGTTGTTTAGCATTTTTTTTTCTTTTTCTGGTTTAGTTGGATTCGTTGGGGACGAAGGTGGAAAAGGTGGAAAGAGACTCTTGTAAATTGGAAACACGATACAGGATCTGGGGAAACAAAAAGAACAAAGGGAGCGAATTGTGAAATGGTATTTAGTCACGACGTTTCGACGACTTCCTCATAACAAACTTCCTCTTTCGACGATTCTACCTTCCTTCGTTTAAACACGTACAGGGTGTCTCGGAAAGACCATCGTACGGGTAAAATTGTGAAGAAAGTATTCGATAAGTTTCTTTTTTTTATGTTAGTCGCTTCGTGGTTATTTCGAGATCAGGAAGATGCAATGCATCATAATTATTAAGGAATTAAACACAGTAAAAAGTGAAAAGTTTCTGTATTTCATTCGTGTATCGCATTGAAACTGTAGGAAATTATATATTGACTGTTTAATTTTATATTACTTTATCGATTGCTCCAGGAGACCCAAAATCGTTTTCTAATGATCCCAAAGGAACCTANAACGATATCGGGGATATATTTGGACGTTGTATAAAAAAGACGCGGTTTTTAATTCTATTCTCTAAACGATGGCTCGATAAACCCTTAATGAAGAATTGGGGCTAAGAAAATAGTGAATTATATGTGTTATATATATAATTATATTGTTATTCCGTATGCCTGGGATGCCGTATCTTCTGCTTCTCTCTTATTTTTCTCTTATTTCCCGAGAGATGTAGCAGGATAACAAGTCGATAATTAGATAGACTAGCGGGAGCTTCTGGTAATCCTGAGGCAACAGACGTTGATACGGCGATCTTAGTGATGGAATTCTATCGGAGTAGAGTTGTTAAAAAAAGTACAATATTATACTATTTTTTCTTTTTTTCCTTTTTTTAGTGGAATAATCTTGCTTTGTTCTTTCCTCTTTGTCGCAAGAAGTCGAGTAAATCGGGAAGTTAAAGGTGTATATAAATTAATCTCTGTTTATTATCGATAGAAATGCTAGTCGCGCTTCAGTTCGATTCCATGTGCAGCTCCGAGTGTAGTGACTGTATTCTATACCCCAGCAGATTGTACCCAAGTCAGAATTAAAGTTTACCCAACTGAAACTCCATCGTACTTCGTCGTCTTCTATCTGTTCTACAGACACTCCTCCTCCTATTATCCTCCCTAATTTTTCAACAATTATACGTTACCGTAGTACTATTTCATTAAATATTGCTCAAAACATGATGAAACTATTGTCNGACGTTGATACGGCGATCTTAGTGATGGAATTCTATCGGAGTAGAGTTGTTAAAAAAAGTACAATATTATACTATTTTTTTCTTTTTTTCCTTTTTTTAGTGGAATAATCTTGCTTTGTTCTTTCCTCTTTGTCGCAAGAAGTCGAGTAAATCGGGAAGTTAAAGGTGTATATAAATTAATCTCTGTTTATTATCGATAGAAATGCTAGTCGCGCTTCAGTTCGATTCCATGTGCAGCAACGAGTGTAGTGACTGTATTTTATACCCCAGCAGATCAAGTCAGAATTAAAGTTTATCCAACTGAAACTCCATCGTACTTCGTCGTCTTCTATCTGTTCTACAGACACTCCTCCTCCTATTATCTTACACATTTTACCGTAGTATCATTTCATTAAATATTGCTCAAAACATGATGAAACTATTGTTTTCTTTTTTATATCTCGTATTATGAGACACTTTGTTCTCGTCATATATTGTAAAACGACACCGATCCCACCGTTCACAATAATATCAATACTATCAATAACCCACTAGTATCAATAACGCACATTCCATAGCACAGCTCTGTAGGTGCGTCAGTAAAGCTCTGCGTTCAGTTCATCCATAATGGAAGGGTTAAACGCAAACCGGGGAATATCGCAAGCAACAGTGCAGCACCAGTAGTAATCAACTACTCAGGGGAGAATCCCTAATTCCCGAAACACAAATGATTGGAAGGTAGAACGAGAGGTTCGTGCTTCGATCAAAATTGACTCTCCGGCAAACCGAGGCATTGCTACCACCTTTTCTGCATAATAAATCTCCCTGACATCTAACGATAAAGATAATGCAATTGACTGCTTTTTTCGACCGATTTTCAGAAGCAACGCCTTTTTTTCCACTTCGCATCTCGACAACCGCTGTGTTGTGCTCGATATTCTATTAGTCCGCATTCCTTCCGCAGGACTCCTTTTCAACTCCTAATAGTATATCGAGCTATACGATATATCGAATAGTATATCGAGCTATACGAGCTCTACTCTGACTAATTAGAATTAATTAGCCAGAGTAGAAGGTGCACGCCTTTTCCCACGCATTTTTCGATTTCGCGTATTATTTACCGAAACAGGCAAATAATCACGCGTACCAATCCGATCGCATCACTACACGCGAGCTGAGCAAGAGACCTCTTGCCCTTGTGCCGTCTTACGAGACTTATTTCCAGCTCCCTACAGTACCTTGGACGCGTACCATATGTATCAGGGCGTTAGGGCGACATTGAGAAAAGAAAAACGAGTCTGTGGTATTATTGTTAAAATTCGCGTCAGGATGAGTGCGAGTCGGTGCAATTAGTAAGGATGGGCTAATGAGAGGGAGAGAATGTGTGAGTGAATACGAACAGTCATAAAGAGTGGTGAGTGTGAGCGCGAGAGAGTTAAGAAGTATTATTATGTNGTATATCGAGCTATACGAGCTCTACTCTGACTAATTAGAATTAATTAGAATTAATTAGAATTAATTAGTCAGAGTAGAAGGTGGACGCCTTTTCCCACGCATTTTTCGATTTCGCGTATTATTTACCGAAACAGGCAAATAATCACGCGTACCAATCCGATCGCATCACTACACGCGAGCTGAGCAAGAGACCTCTTGCCCTTGTGCCGTCTCACGAGACTTATTTCCAGCTCCCTACAGTACCTTGGACGCGTACCATANTCTGCATAATAAATCTCCCTGACATCTAACGATAAAGATAATGCAATTGACTGCTTTTTTCGACCGATTTTCAGAAGCAACGCCTTTTTTTCCACTTCGCATCTCGACAACCGCTGTGTTGTGCTCGATATTCTATTAGTCCGCATTCCTTCCGCAGGACTCCTTTTCAACTCCTAATAGTATATCGAGCTATACGATATATCGAATAGTATATCGAGCTATACGAGCTCTACTCTGACTAATTAGAATTAATTAGCCAGAGTAGAAGGTGCACGCCTTTTCCCACGCATTTTTCGATTTCGCGTATTATTTACCGAAACAGGCAAATAATCACGCGTACCAATCCGATCGCATCACTACACGCGAGCTGAGCAAGAGACCTCTTGCCCTTGTGCCGTCTTACGAGACTTATTTCCAGCTCCCTACAGTACCTTGGACGCGTACCATATGTATCAGGGCGTTAGGGCGACATTGAGAAAAGAAAAACGAGTCTGTGGTATTATTGTTAAAATTCGCGTCAGGATGAGTGCGAGTCGGTGCAATTAGTAAGGATGGGCTAATGAGAGGGAGAGAATGTGTGAGTGAATACGAACAGTCATAAAGAGTGGTGAGTGTGAGCGCGAGAGAGTTAAGAAGTATTATTATGTTAAAACAAAGTATGATTATTTCTTACTTTCATTTATTTTTGGGGAGATTACAAAAATTTCTTACAAGCTGATAACAGTACCCAATGGGTGCTGTGAGAACTTATTGATACGAGTGTCGCTCTAAGGCCCGATAAAGACGAGCGACTTTTCTCCTTAGAGTCTCCCTGCGTTCACATATTTATCTTCGTGCTTTTTAAATAGGAAAACAAAGGAAGATGTACGATCGCAGCGTGATCGCGAGGACGAAATCACATCCGTGCCTGAGGGTACGACTATAGTGAAGCGGCGAGGTGAACATCGCGTCAAAATCGAACCAATATAATCCAATGCGAGTGTTTATACCGAAGCAACGCTTCGAGGCGTGGAAAACCATGGGATAGGCGGCGTACAATAGCGGTGCATCAAAAAACGAAAATGTTTCTGCCAGCGAAAACCGTCGGCGGTCGAGGGCTCTCAGCTGTTCTCGGCAATTGTATAATTTTTTGACGCATCGATACTAAAATTCGATTGATATTGCGACACACACCGAAGAGGAATAGCCGGATATACTGATTTTGTTTCTCGTTGCTCTCCGCTTCATACACCGCATCGCTCTGCTAGCTTCACAGCTCTCCGCTTTACGCTCTCTTCTTTGCGCTCTCCTCGTCGCTCAACTATAATCTCCTACTTGGAATATATCGTGCACAATGGGCAAGCGAGCGTACAGTATGCCTATAAACTGTAAGAAACAGGAGGCAAAAAAGTGTGACAGAAAATGTGACACAGAAGAAAATGAAGGGAAAGCAAAAGGAGAGGGTGCATACCCTTTACAGACACCTGTGTACCACATAGGAACGTGATTTGTACACGGGTCAGAAGGGAAGATCGATCGGGCCAGAGCTAGACCGGGACCGTTTTCAAGGATTTCCTCGATTGGTATTCCAACGATTTTTATCCACTCGTGCTAACCGATCTGATCCATTCGTGCGACGGCCGCCGCAAATTAGCATTTTACGAGCCACCGTCGGCACACCAACCTTGTGGGGACAATGGAGGGCCGCGTTAAATTCGCTGGAAAGAAAGGTGGAGAGCGGAGAATCCATTATCTAGATTGAGGGAAGCCTGATACTGCCGGCTGTTTTATGCAAAACAAGGCGTAAAATGCCGGATGCAAATGTCAGGATTCGGTTTCCATCTGAAAACGCGACCGGACGGTGGCCAGCGAAAGAGTCGAAAGGATCGGTTAACCTTTCCACTCTGTCGAAGATTGTTTTTATCGTGTCCCCTGTGAAATTAAACGGATCGTCGTGGATCTTCTCGTTTATGCGTTATTATTATTATTTTTTTTCTTTCTTTTGGAGGTTGATTTCTTAATATTATAGATTATTTCAACCGTTTTCGGGAAGGAAATAAGCAACCGTCTTTGGTATCGTAACGTTAGCTAGAATTGAGCAGTTGTTTATCAAAATTTTTCTGTATAATCCTAAAAAGTTGTAGGATTAGCGTTTAAAAATGATAATTTGGTGGAATAAAATCGGACAGAGTCCGATTCGAACAAAACAATGTTTCGTTAATTATTCTTTTCAACTCCTATACTTCGTTTTTATTATCCACCGACTCCATCGTACGCCACTTCCCTATCCTCTGTTTCTTTTTTTCTTCTTCGCTCGTTTTCGTTCCCTTCGTTTCTCTCTTCTTTTTATCACGTTTAATTCGTTCGTTTTAACGCGAAAGAGAGTAGCCTTTCGGTGCTTGGTGTAATTAAATTTCCTTGGCCTGGTTGAATTTCCAATTGGATTTCGGTCATTGGACGCGTTCAACGAAATTATCGGTTCATTTTGTATCCGGAGGCCGCCTGCGCTTGACGGAATCCATTACCTCGCAAGATCGGACGGGAATTTGCGCGTGCGAAACGATGTCACTCTCCTGCAAGGAAACTATCGAGCTACTTGTTGTTTCGATACGAGCCGAACGTTTAATAAGCATCCGACCCGATATTCGAGTACCGATTGCTCCAATCGTAATATTGCTGGCTGAATCGACGCTGTGGAGTACGCGAAGCGTTACAATATCTTCGCCAGTTCAGCATTTTTGTTACATCGCGTAACCAAATTATATCGAAAAGATACTATTACGTGTCAGTATTTTATAAATGAAACGTAAGGTATTTCGTTTAAATTAAAAAGAACGGAAATAATCATTCGCTCGGCAAATATTTGGATCAAAGCTGTAAGGTGATCGGACTTATATTTTGGAGCAATTACCGAGGAAGTGATTAACTCTCGGATAGCGGATACTTTTATATCGCACGTAGGGCGAATACAGGGTCACGAATGATCCAGTAGTAAAATTATTTATGTATGTATGACAAAGCGCAGTTTTTTTTACTACAATAGGTAGTACATTGGTAAAATATATTAGAATTGGAATAAAAAATCTCAGAATTTTTTAAGAATTTTTTAAGAATTTTTTTAGAATTTTTTCAGAATGTTTTTAGATTTTTTGAAACCCTAGAATAGTTAAAAAAAAGTGGGGCGCGAACACAAACGACCCACCTTGCCAGCGGCGGGTTTGAAAAATATGCTTGCCCACCGCGGGTTAAAATCGATGTAAATAGTCTTCAAAAGTACTTATTTTATGTAGACAATAAATGTACTGTGAAATATGAAAGATTCAAAATAATGGAACTATACTAATAACATATAAGTTAGAAGCTGAAAACTTCTCTCTTTTTCTACGGAATATTCTGTTTATAAATTCTTATTGATCCTCGCTTCGAACAACGAGGAACTTTCTTTGGGAATTATTCATCAGGAATTGTTTAAAAGTTTTACAGTATTCCTACTGAAGTTCTGAATTATCCAGATTAATTTTTACCGTCCAAAAAAAAAATGCTCCAAATATTAAATATAATTGCAATGAATTGCAATTAAACTGCTATTGATTTTGTAATTCTAATAGAATTATATGAAGGTTTAATTTGTATCTTATAATCCGTTTTAACCACGAATTTATGTAATAAATTTCAAATATATTTACCAATAAATACCAGCATTGAATATTCAACCGACCCAAAGAATATTTATTAATATTCATGAATATTTATACTGGCAAAAATATTCACAAGCAAAATTCTTCGAGCTATTGATCAAACTACCCAACTCGCTCTCTCTTCGACACTTCTAACCCCTTATGATTTTTTTAATATCCGTACATAGTTAGCAGTAGCTGTTTACTGCTTTAACACTGTGTCAAATTCAAAAGCATTGAAACATCAGGTTATCTCGAAAGTTTTTTTCGATATTTTCACGCAGTGGCTTCGTCTGGCAGTGTTTACATAAACATGCAGCCTTATTTGTTAAACGAGAGATGGAGGAAGGTGGTAGAGCAAAATGGATATAAAATAGTAATGTATTGTAAAACATAAAATATTATGCAACCATTACTTATTAATAAAACGAAAGAAACTTTTGGGACAATCTAATTTAAACATTCAGCCCTATCCGTTAACCGAGAGATGTATGAAGGTACATCTTCATATATATAATATAATATATCGCAAAACATAAAATATTATGCAACCGTTACTTATTAATAAAACGAAAGAAACTTTCAGGACAACCTAATATTATACGTATATTATGTTTGCTAATTTTCAATCTTGTAAATTAAAATCACAGTTAAAGTAGGCTTGCAGCCCCTAACGATTTAAGATTACGACGCCCAAAAAACTAAGGCATTCCTAGTGCAGTCGTGAGTTTCTACGGACGTACCAAAGAATACCTGTGATATTTTAACCAATTTTATATTTATTAGAAAGATGTGTTTTCGAACACTCGATCCGCGATCGATACGCGTCAACTACACCACCTAGGAAGATCGTGCTTGCGACATATACATTTCGAAGCGTGCTCTACATCTTGTTCAGTATACGCTTGTAAACACCACTAAAGCTGAAGAAATGTAATTAAGAAATATGGATATACATATATAAAGTGTCCGAATATTATTGCGACGTACGAATAATACATTTTCTAATATATTATTTGTTACACGACAAATTATTTAGTTTCGATGAATAAGACTTACGTTATTGTCAAGAAGAATGCATGCTTTATTGTAATAAAAAACAAAAAATACGTTAATTTAATTATGGTCAACTGTACAGAGTAGTAATGGATAGAATACTATAGTGTCCGAATATTAATAAGAGTCACCGTACATCCTTTCGCGTTTCAGTTCGATACCATGTGCAGTTCAAGTCAGAATTGAAATTTGTCCGATTGAAACTGTATCGCACTTCGTCACCTTTCGCAACAATATTTCCGACTAAATTTCAATTGAAAAAAAAAATTCCTATAACGTGTCCATGTAATGAAACAATATTACCAATTGAAAAAAAAAAAAACAACTCCGTAAATAACATCGAGTCCAGCAACGCTGCACCATCCATCCCCTTTCGCAACCGACGAAAAACTTTTGCAACCGGCTTGTTTTCGAAGCGTTTATTTGATAACGCACAGGCCATGTCGGCATTCGATGAAGCAATATCGGCTTGTTGCTTCGGCGAGCGTAAACACGGACAGACGTTAAAAGGATCGAGCAGCGGCCAGAGACAGCGGTGTGTTTCCACGTGAAATTCGTTCCGCTGAAGGCGTTTTGCAACTTCTTTTTTTTTTTCTTCTTTTTTTTTTAACCCGACGTTTCTCTCATATCATCCCTCGTTAATTCGCTTCGAACGATACGCACGCACCCTCCTACCCACGCGCCGCAACCCCTGCGCGTACACGCTATAGGGTACGCCGATAAAACTCGAAATTGTTCAGGCGTTGCGTAGCCCCGTCACGAAACATTCTATTGCGTAAAAACATCGAGCTGAGCTGGCATGCTCCAAGTGAGAAACGAATTGTTCGAAATTTGGAGCAAATTCCTACAAATTGAAAGCAGGTATTGGGGTAACACTTAAATCGGAGCGATTAAAGATCGACGTTCCGTAGGAATCTGAATTTTATTAAATTTAACAGAAACTGATTGAACGCGACGCGCGGATGACGATACAGAGAATGACCCGAGGATAGAAAAATAGGGACATTTAACGCTAGATTTACCGGGATCGATCGGACCATTTTTATGGGTGTATTGAACTGCATTTTTTTTTATTTTTTTTTTTTCCTTTTTTTTCTTTATTTTTTTTTGTAACAACATTGGTTCGTTTCATTTGGAATCGATCGAGTTTTATTTACAGAGATTTATTTAGTACGTTTTTTGCATTCGAATTCTATTTTGAGTGTACTGTGTCAATCTCACGAGAAGTCTCACGGAAGGAACACTGATCTGATTGCTTAGAATGCGACAAATTTACCTTCTTTTAACACTAGATTTACGGAACCCGTCAATTTGACGTAGTTCCAATTTCGGGTTTAAGTTTAAGAAGTGTGCGACCGGAAATTGTAAGCTCGAAATAAAATTTATATACGAAAAATATACTAAATGAATCTCTACTAATAAAAATTGATCGATTTAAAGTAAAGTGAACTAATTATATTACATAATATTTGTATTTTAATGTACCCATCAAAATGATCCAATCAAGGTCCGTAAATCTAGTGTTAACACAGTTGTAAGATTAAGACACACACATTTTTGTTACTCGCTGAAATAATAATATCTTATTAATCGGACAGTCTCTCGTCACAGGACACGGACACGATTAGACGCAGCGAGTGGAGTTCCTGTGAGACTCGCACAGTACATTTCCCATACACGAAATCCGTCAAATTGACGTCGTAAATCTAGTGTTAAGCGTTGAAGGAGGATAGACTTTGGATTATGACTGTGTAGGAAAGTTAAGAGGAGAGTTGGAAGGTGAAGAGTCCAGTGTGAGTAATGGTGAAAGTTGGTAACTAGATGAATATACGGATAAAAGTAAGATTACGTACGAAAATATTTAAGGGTATAAGAGTTCGCTGGCTACGCGCATCGTTCAACCATTCCTGCCCGCCATTTTGGTCGCGAAGTTCGATGAAAATTTTTGCATACTCGAAACGGTCACGCGGAGCCACTGATACCTTGTTGTATCGCACAGTGTCCGTATTTCAGTGCTGACGAATTTATGACGCGACCACCAAGGACTGATACAAGTCACGGATTTTTCGCGAACAATTCGACCGGCCAGACCGGAAATCTCGTCCCGCTACATCGTGCCGGACAATTAATTCTGCGAAGGAACGGAAACGCTACCGTCACTCGAGTGGAGCAAATTTTTGCCCGCTGGCTGCCGTGAGGTGGAATAGTTTGGTCCAAGGATCGTGTAATCTTGGAAATTCGTTCGTTGAACAGGGAAAATGTAAATTTGAATTTTTGAATAATCGGAAATGCATTTAATAAATTGTATATAGTGTTAATGTGGATTTATGGTGTTTTATTGAATGCTGTTTCTGAATAGCTTTAGCTTCGTGTTTTTTGGGAGAAATTGAGAAACGTATCTGATTAATTACAAAATTACAAAAATTTGTAGTTTATTTATATTGTATTATATTAGCAGAAATTGTTGATAGCGAAGATGTAGACGCGATTTTTAGTGATATCGTGACGAGTCCTGTTTATTGGAATTTTTGGACAAGAAACAGATACCAGCGCGATATTGTTCTTTCGCTATATTTTACAGATTTGGTTCCATATATTTATTTCTTATTTCCACGGCTGAAAATTGCAATGAAAGGAATTCGCTGCAATTTCAATTTTGTAAACAGTCGTGACGAGAATAGGAGAAGATGGGGTAATCGAGAATGCGGGGCGAATCCGAACGACACCATATTTCTTTCTTATAACGTGATGAAATTTCCTGGTCATCGTTCGTAATCGTGTTGAGTATATGGTTCGGAGGTATGAATTTAATAACCATAAATATATTTTATAATATATTTTGTGCCTAAGACCTCGAATGATGCGATTCGTAAATAGATCTTGCCCGAAGAGCTGTTAATCCGAATGAGAAAGGTTTCGTTTTCTATTAAAATTTTAATTTTATTACTATCTTTTAAGAAAATCTGATCGAACTCAAAGATTGCTAACCGAAGTTTGAAACGTCATAAAAGATTTGATTTCATAATTATGTAATTTCATTGCTTTTTATCCGATCCTCCTTAGGTGATCACAATTACCCATCTCCCTTAATTAATTTAACTTCAAATAAATACAACTGATCACGAACAATATTGTAAACAAATCAAGTTCAAAGGGTTAAATCTATAGTAGTCTATTTCGAAACATTTTCTTCCAAACTCGCGTTACCAATCCGAACCCAATCACTCCATCTTCTCGTACTCCAGACAATTCTCAAATGAGATCTTCATTTTATTCATCTATTAGTCGAGTGTGTCCATCGTTGTATCAATATGAAAAAAAGCATACTTTAGATAAAACGAATGATTTTCACCAATATAATTGCTGTTAGACAGACTGTGTACTAAAATTGAAAACTTACGTTAAAACAATTAAGATTGTACAATTTCTTTTCCGTACCACCGCGTAGGTCTACGATATTTCTCTCGGCGCCATTTCGAGCAATCAGATGCAGAAAGCTCTTTTTTACGAGACGCTGACCTGTAATCTGCTTCGCTCAGATTGCCACGACCCTGGCTCTCTTACAATCAAACATTAACAGGTACCGGCTAAAAAGTAGAGGGGCTCCTTGCGTTATAATTCATTCTCTTTTCCAGTGTTGGAAACGAGCGTAGCAAAAACGTTTTCGTAAAAAAACAGGCGGCGGCACCGGGAGAACGGCAAGAAAGATTTCAACGAGTTCCCCTGGATAAAATCTTGAATAACGTACTCGCCCTCTTGAAACAACCGTAGATTTATCTTCGGAAAACATTTCGTCCGTGAATGGGTCTGTTTTAATTTTTTAAAAAGCGCCAGATCCGCGTTGCTTTTTCGATCGGCGACTTTGTTCGCGAGCGTCCCTCTGCGACCGTATCAATGATTAAAGACGGGAAATCACCGTGAATCGCGATTACGTGTTTAAAACCTGAAGCGCGCTTGACGTCGCGATTAATTCGACGCGCCGTTTTCGATGGTTAAGTCGCCAGTGTTTTGTTATGGAATAAATTATCGGCATCTGTGAGAGAGAATTGTTGGACAAAGGACTGGTTAGCGAAGGCTAGTACTGTTTCCTGTAAATTGTAAATTAGGATATTCCATTACGCATTTATGGATCTTGTTCCGAGTTCAGCTTGGGAAAGGACGAACGTTTCTCAAAGAAAGTGATACAAGTCAACGGTTGGAATAAAAATTCTAGCAAGAAGCTGTTATAAAATCTCTTGATCCTTGGAAGGTCTTCCAAAGGTAGAATTTGACGTACTAAAATCAGAAACTTCTTTCTTGTTGTATGCAAATCGATGTTGTATGCATATCAATTCTGAGGAATCTTTTATTTCGTTTGTGTAGAACCGGTTTGTTTACACAGTTAGGATATTAGGATAAAAAGGTGAAACGAAGAAAGCTCTTGGGAAATCTAAACTGTAAATGGATGTGGTATTTTATTAAATGAAAAAATATTGTAAAATGGAAAGAGTAATTATATTTCAACACATGTTTGTAAAGAATTTTTCATTTTTTGAAGAATTCGATCTCAACATTCTCCATTTTCTGTACTCTGTTACATGGTTTGTTTAACCTTTTGCATTCCCAAACTTTTTTCAGTTTCGCAGGTTTATTGTCAAAATTTAAAGCGTTACTTTGAAAAGAAAAAAAAATTACAAATTTTTATTTATCTCGTTGATTTGCTTTGTTTTAAAATGTTACACAAAGGATAAACGAAAAACGATATTCAATCGTCGAAAATACATAATTAAACTCGAAATTGAACCTCTGAAGAAAATTACACGTGTTGTCAGTGGAATTAATTAAATCGTGCAAAGAATTAACAAACAATACAAATTATTAATTAACTGTCTTCCTTGACTTTTGCATATCGATTAATCAAAATACTATTAAAATACTCCTACCGACGCACAAAAAAATATCTAACGGTCTAAAGTACTTTAAGTTCGTCTTATGTTATACCAATTACCTAAACAATATATACCTGAAGATTTAATTTCCCATCTATTGTGAATTTATATTAATCGTCCGCTCGGTTCCTCTTGATATACGTTTAATGGGCATGGTACGGTAACAATAGTCTGCAGCCATGGATTAGCGAATAAACTGATGATGGTAACGATTAAGAAGCAAATTGCTCATTAAGGTGTAGCTGTGTGTAGTGGCTACGTATATTGAATACCGTGCATCCGCGTTCGAACACATGGATATAATACTGGTGAATTCCTGTGTCTGTTCTCTTTGTCAAAGAGCCGTTTTCAGGTTTGGTTCATCAAGATATTGAAAATTCTGCAGTCGCTCATTATCTTGAAAGCACAGAAATTATGAACGCTTGACGATTCTATGGTTGTTCATAATTTGGAAAGGACTCGTTTTTAACGTCCTATTTTTTTTCGATAGAAACCTCAAGTATTCGAGAATTTAATTTCATCGGTTAATTGTTATTCCGATTTTAACGTAGAATATTCTCCCGAGGTCATCGTTGATAACAGAATTAAATTTCTTATTCCGATTAAGTTTCAAGAAGTGTGGTGAATCTGAAAAAAAAATTGTAAATTGTGAGACACCCTGTTTACTTCTTTGCTATTACAAAGAACACTATAATTCATATATTTTGTATACCTTTTTGTATCGCGTGCATTCTGTGTAATTTTTCACCTCTAAATTTCCTATAAATGGATAAAAATCCGCGGTCTATGTATCGGTTTCTATTTCAAATACTGTTCCAAAAGCGCCGTTAACAATAAGTGTCACCAAGCGCTTTAAATATCGTTTCGAGAAGAAACGATCGAGAAGAATATTCTTTTCAACATTTCGCAAACATCTAGAGAATACAAAAAAAAAAAAAAGAAGCATGTTTCTCGATTGATAATAAAATATCCGAGTAGCTACCATTTTCTTCGATGCTCGCAAAAAACGTATATTTCCTGTAAAACGTGGATCGTCGAAGCATCGTTCGCTCGCATCAATTTCCTGGTGCTTCATAAATATCGTGAAATATTAAAGCAAAATAATGCAATAATTTTCGCGTAACAAAATTGTACGCTGGTAAGATTTATCGCGAGAGAAAAAGTCGATCTCTTCGCGATACCGATTATCCATCGTGAAACTTGAATGAGAAAGGAAACGTAGCTATTCTACGAGTTAAATGTGCTATAAGTAATGCATCTCCGATGGTACGTGTACACCGGAAAAGGATTACCTCCGCTTCCTATTCGCTGGATTTTATTCGCCGATACTAAATACGCGTGTATAGTCTCCGAACGAATCGCCGATACGAGGATCGAGAGTGTTGCTATAGAGCTTTGAAAGCGACGTGAAATTCCTGTTCATTTATCGAGACATAAAAACGGCGACGCAAGAAAAAGGGAAGAGAATTCGTTGGAAGAAAAAGAACGTAATATCTCACCTAATTTTGGTCCCCGTTATTTGCAGGATTTATCGAGGGGTGGCGTAAAAAGTTCTTCTTACGTTTCCTCCTTTAATCGAGACCATTGATTAGAGTTTGAACCCGGCTTTACTTATAGGAGACGTCGACGAAGGAATTTCTGTGAAATCGAAGCGTCTTTGAAGAGCAATGGGCAATTCAGTGGGTATTTGAGAACGTAATTTATGACACGGTACTTCATTAATGCTGTTTCTTCTCCGATCTTCAACGTTTCTCGCGTATCTTTTAATTTTTTTTATTGGGTTAGGTTGGAATGTTTGGAACGTGTTAACGAAAAGCAATATCAATAAGCTCTTCGGGTTGTTTCATTCGTAACGTATAATCAGTTTGTTCTTCGAATAACTTTTCACGATTATGAATGACAAGGTGGATTTATTTATAGCTAGTATTATTTATGGAGATTAATTTCAATTAGCCTCTGTTTCAAATTTTTTAACAAATTTATTCCAATATATCATTTGCATCATATTCCTGAGCCATTCATATCTTCCACGTCAAGTTTCCTTCTTCTTTCTGCTATTACTGTAAGAGTATTACACGATATTTTATGAGTCCCAAGTTACTTGTAATTTAAACAAAATCAAGTATTAAAAAAAATAATAATAATACCTCGTCACTGAAAGATACCATCGCGAAGACTACCGACGATTAAAGTACACCTATTTGTACCAAAGAAATCCCAATAATAGATATTTGAAAAAATAATAATACAAAAGAAACAAACCTTTATAAACAGAACCATATACTTTACAGAAAATCGTGCAAAGTAATAAAAAATGCATCTTTAAAGATTCATAAAATTTCTACGAGAAATTACCGAACCGGTCATTTGGCCATTTTGATAATTCCAGTGTTAAAGAACAAAAAAAGATTTTTGTCTTATTGAAACAAACCAGCACAGGAGCGCTAAAATTACAAATTGTTGAATTACTAAAACAGTAATAAACGAGATAAAGCATGAAGATCACATTTCCAACCTTCAGTAGCACCAACTCGATGTTATCCACTCGCTCCTACACAATCCTTCTACCTCTCGATACAAAGGACCTCCGGAAATCCTTCGAAGGAGGAAAGAGACTCGATCCCGCTCAGACTTTATTCTTTCGCTCACTTTAGAGCATCCTTAGTGTCCTGTTGGCCATTACCCAAAGAAACAGACGGACAGGAGATCGCGACGATCTCAAAGTACAGACTTATCTCTACCATCGCGATCGCGACACGTGTGAGGACGAGTTTTACGCTGGAACGTTACACCTGGTAGATCTCATTTAACTCGCGTATCTGCGCTCGTGGACAGAAGGTAGCGAAATTGTCAAGGATCTCATCGATTCAGCTCCGAAACGCGATCCCGCTGGAACTGTTCCCGGTCGTTAGTACTTTTTCCAGGATTTAAAGCGTTCTCCGTCGAAGCTTTATTGAAATTGCGCCATCAACCCTTCACCCGGCGGAGCTAGCACGCTCATTTGTTACTGGCGGGCCGAGCGGCGAGGAAAGTCGAAGTCGTGCGAGGAAGTCGTGCCTTCGTCTTTCTCGGATCGATAAAGGATACGTTTTTTTTTTCCGCGTTGTGTTTTGACGTGCGTTGACACGTTGACCGCCACGCCGGTCAATCTGTAATCAATATTCTGTTCGGGACGCCACGGCTTAGAACGCTACACCGGTAAATAGAAGATTCGATAAAAATGAATCTCTCATTTTTGATCTTCTGATAAAAATTTTTAATCGTTGAACAGTGCACATATTATTTCAAAGTATACTTTAATAGCGATGGTGATGTTCAAAATTCATTAACTATCAGTCTTCGTTTAACTTTAAATTATATTTAATTTTTATTTAATTTACAATTATAAACATTTGAAGCACTCCGGTCACCGATGACCACTGTGGTATTCATTGTCGTTGCTCGAGATTTCTCTGTTCCATTTTTCGGTCTGCAAGAAGAAACCTTAATGATACATTTCGATAGTTAAAAAGAGACTAATTACTAAGACCTGTAGAATGCAGAGGGGTGTTTCGAATAAAATCTCCAAAAAAAGTTCCATCTTGATACAAAATTACATCTAATATAAAATCTTTAACGTAGCCTAGATCGATTCATTCTCGTCTTTACGATACACTTCCACGCGAAACCGATTATCAGCCTTGCTCTATATATCTCGTGAAACTGCATAAAACACCAAAATTACTCTCAGGTGATCGTTTAATCATCCTAAAACAAATCATCCTTCAAAATTGTCGTCCGCGTATACACTGTCGTCCGCAACACGCCTTATCCAAAGAATCTCGCCTTATCTTCCCGCAACGCGTAAACGAACGATACCATCTTAGGCTCCTGCGTTCCATCTTGTCTCCATCACTTTCTATTTTCATTACTTATTTAGCATTTTTTATTAACGGGTGCCAAGATGATTTATTAGTCGGAGCAAAATTGGCTGTACCGGGTCGCTCCTTGGAAAAGCGCGTTTAGCATCGCGCGACGAGCAGCGACTTGTCAACCGGCGATATATGAGCGCTATTGGATTTTGCTTGTGCAATAACGCAAAGTCGCGGGAATATTTCTCGTCCTACTTGACGCGTGATAGAATCGGGCGAAATGAAAAATTGCGCGGCCCGATGTAACGCACCAACGTGTCCTTTCGTTCGAACAGAGCACAGAGGCTGAAAAGCAGCGAATCGGGGCGACCGACGCGACGGAAACTTAATTGCACGTGAAACGAATGGAACGGTTCGTGACAGGTTGCTGGCCTCGATGTGTCCATAGTGTACGGTGTAAGGAAGGACGCGAATATTTTCATGCAGAGGAGACGAGATTGCGCGGATAAAAGTGGATCTGGATAGGAAAGGGATAGGGTGAGCGGTTTGTTTACGGGGTAGCTGCTTTATCAATTGAGTTATTTAGGATGTTGAGGGGATTCTTCTTGGAAGGGGAGGTTATAGCTTGTAGGAACGTTGTTTGGATGAAACTGGGGTTATGGTGTAGGGGAAAATGAGTGGTAAATAAATTCTGGAATATTAGATGCGACTGTACGAATTTGTTGATGGGAACGTCTTCGAATATTGAAAATTTAAATTACGATAGTAGATACGGAGACTAATTCTAAGAAGAAAAGCATTTTTTTTAAATAGGATTTTTTATGCAGGCGAACAATTTTTATTTGGTATACAAAATGAGATAAAAATTAGAATCACGGTGATAGGATTATTATAATTATGTTTGATCATTTTTCTTCCCCTACTTAATTGTTTTCTTAAATCCTTCAGACTTTGATAAAAAGTGTAAAGTAAGGTAGAGATCAGGGTGTTTGACACTTTTAAAAGACATTACTTAAATGTAACTCACCGATTTTTATGAAATTTACATTTCATAAAACAATCTGAGTTGGTGTTTCAAGAAATGTTTGACACGTTTAAAGAAATATTTTTTTCATCTGCAGTCATTCGTATTCGGAAGGCGAACACAGGCCTCAAAGTTAGGGGTGAAGACTATGTTTATTAATATTTACCAAACTATTAATTCCATAAAAAAAATGTCAACAGAAATTGTGCAATTTTCAAAGACAGATTTAACTGTTTCCGAAATATTGAGGAAAATATATGTTTCATCCCTAACTTTAAGAGCGATTTTCACCGTCTAAATACAAATGATTGCAGATAAAAAAAGAACACGTGCCAAATATTTTTTTAAACACTGTCTCCTGTATAAATTTCACAAAAATTATTACATATATTTCTCTCTACACACGCATGTCTGCATACGTTAATATTCCTGTATTCCAACAGACTATAACATTATAACACCCATCATAGTACTGTATCAACTTCTCCTTCAAACTCATACAATCCAAATTACATTTTTTATTAATAATAAATCTATAAAAAAGTGAATTAATCTTTCAGCGTCGCACAGTCTGGCTCAAAATATTCTCAGTGAATCAAAATAAAATCAAGTCGAACGACACCGCGGTAAATTCTAACCTCCCTGAAACCCCATCATCTAAAGATTTTACATCCACGTTATTACCCTCGTTTTTCCATTCCTCGGTTCCCCTTTTCTCTCCCCTGTTAGCATCAAATCCTTCAGAAAAGAAAGGCCCCGGGAAACGAACGCGAAGAAAGCAAAAACTAGAGTCGACTATCGGAAGGGTGGCTCGCTTTAACGGCGCGGTTCAACGCCGGGAAATAAGGTTAAAGCGGAACAGGGTGACGAGAGGCGAAGTTCGTCGGCGAACGCTCAAAAACGGTCTTTCGTGGCGGCAACTTTTAGCCGGGCCTGGGTCCGCGCGAGCGAGCCCTCGTAAAAGCACTTGTCGACGAAACAAACGCGTGAACACGGCCTGCCGCTACTTTCTCGCGAATTGCTCACGTTTTGTAACGATAATGCGAAAACTTGGCAGCGGAGAGAATAATTCCTGTGGCTGGTCGCTCTGTGCCAAGCGTTAAGTGGCGTACAGGCTGGGATACAATCGTTGAAAATACTGTATCCCAACAGTTGACCGACCGTAAAAATATACAATTGGTTGCAACAGTATCCGGCCATCTTTTTTAAAACATAATTTTTTTTTTTTCAACATACTCTGTTTCGTTTGAAAAATGTTGCGCGTCGTTGAAAAATAAGCTCTTAAATGTGTGTCAAAATCAGATTTTTATTCGATTTCTTATTTGCAAACCTATAATTATAAACGGAATTCTCTTATAAACGGATACTTACAAACATAATTCGAACCTAACCCAGACCTATAATTATAAACAGAATTCTTGGATACTTTTGTGATTAGCTGTATTAGCTATAGAAAAAAAATTCTGTATTTTTGTTAGTGAAACGTAGCATTTATTTAGATAAAATAAAAAAAGTGAGTTAAGTTTAACACTAGAACTACCAAAGTGGTCAGAATGACCTAATCCTAATTTTTTACAGAAATTTTATAAATTGACCATCTCGCAGGCAATTTTCCGTGATTTTCTGTAAAAACTGTAGACAAAGCTTTGTTTCCCTCGCATTGCGTATTCTTTCATATACCTTTCATTATGATTTTTTCGGTAGAAATAAGTATGCTTTATTCGTCGGTAATTCTAGTGTTAATAGTTGAGATATCCTTTGCTGCTATGAATGAGTTTCCTCAGTCTCTCAAGCGTTCAGATTAATACTTATAGCCACTATTAATTTCGAACTTCCTATGGTCGTTAAGGGAATTAAATCTTGACCCATATTTCTAATAGAAAATTACGAAAAATTTCTAAAAATGCATCACGATAGACGTACAAAATTTTTGTAAGAAATTACGAACTGGTCATTACGACTGCAGTAGTTTCAGCGTTAAATCACCATTGAATCTCTCTTAGCAGTAAATAAATATTTACTGTAAAAATAAACTTTCTGTAAACATAGAAATATGGTCGTTAATTTGTTTCTTGAAAGAACAAATGCTCCCAAAAACAATAGCAGCTTGCTACGTGCAAATTCATCTAACAATAAGTTTAAACGATCTTTACGACCAACCACTCCGTAAGTTTCTTTCCTTCTTCCTCTCATTTGCCTTTGTCCCCTCCGATCGCACGGCGTTGGTTTAATTACTTTCGTCTTGTATCCCGCTTCTCTCCATTTTCTGACCGTTCGCGACCGACCTCCGCAGTGGCGCCTTCCTCTTTTTCCTTTCTTTTCTTTTCTTTTCGCTTATACGAAGATTCGGTTATGCTCTGATACGAGCTCCGACTTGTCGATACTCGTTCCACCCCGTAAATTCCGTTCCACGATGAGGAAGTTCCCTCTGACTCGGAAATCGAAGCTTTTTATCGCGAATACTCGCCGGGCGTGTTCGTTCTGCGCGAATACACTATCGCGACTTCTAGCGTGGCTCTTTCAAATTGCTGACCAGGTTGAGGGAAGAATTAGTAAGAGGTAATTGTAAAAACTGTAATTAATTCATGATCCGAAATTTTTTTTTTTTTTTTTTTCTGTAACGATAAAGGTATGAAATTGTACATTGAGAATATCAAATCGTAATATATAAATTGAGCGACGTAAAAGTTCAATTGATTAACTCCATGGAGGTTAATCGTTCGATTTGTTAAAAAAGAAGCACTAATCTCGTGTGCTCTGAAATTAAAATTGATAAATTTATGTAAAATGGAATTGATCTGTTTAGCGTCTAACTCAATCTTTATGTTTGTTACATTTAAAAACATGTAATTTGGCTATAGTATATTTTACTAAATATTAGACATCGATTTATCCCATTCTGTTTCGCGTCTCTTTGTTTTGAAGCGATATTGAAAGTGTCTCAATATTTTTCTTAGAACAGTCCACTAGATGTATATTTTTCAAGCGATACTAAAAAAGATTGCAAAAATTAAAGAACGCGATGTTTATTATATACTATCAATTCATCTCGTATTGACTATAGATTCTTTAATAAATCGTTTTCCAAAAGATAAAAACATTTCTAATATCTACTCAAATTTTCTTCACAAAATCAGTTCTATTTCCAACTTCATCCCCCTTTCTATTCCTCACGATTGCATACAAATGATTCATCTTTAATTTCGAAATAAAAAACTCTCCTAATATATTAACAAACTATTAACTAATCAAATTAAACAAAACCACTGTACCAAAATTCAGCTTTCTTCGAACTTGCTTTTTTCACACGATCCGCATCACTATACCACGTTACTGTTCCCCAATTCGCCTCCCATGCTCAATAACCATTGCCCCGTCGAAGCCATCGGCTCGGAAAATCATGTTACACTTACGAGGAGGCAGTTATAACGCGTCGAAGGCATCGGCGTGTGATAATAAATAGCCCTTCCCTATAAACTACAACGATTAGGGCAAGTTAACGAGAACGAGCTGACACTGCTGCCATTGGCTCACGAATGACGATGTACGCAACACAGCCACTCTTTATTAATGGCACACGCCAGTCTATTTAGCCATGGTACACGGTGTTTGCTGTAAAAAAAAACCGTCTAAAAGGGTCTAACAATGAGCATAAAGACAGAGGAGAGGTTCTTATGGCGGCTCGTAACGTTTTCCCATTAACGTATCCCTCGAAACGATCGTTGAATCCTTGGGAAGAGACAAGACCATCGGGTCGAAACTTCCGCGAAAGTTGTCGCGCAAGGAGACACGAACGGCGTGCTAAAGCGACCCGGCTGTTTCTATGTTAACGTTATGGAACCGTGGAAACGAGTTTTCGGTGAATTCGAATGGAATCACCGATCATCGTCGTATGGTTGCTGGTAACAAGTACGCTGCTCGCGTATTGTTTCAATGTCTGGTAGTTATCTCAATTATAGTAGTTTCGTGGTATGGTGGGGTAGCTGTGGTTATATTATCGGGGTGGTTCAGTTTTGTCTGTCTTTTTCTTTCCGTCGCAGTGTGGTACAATTATTTTTCCGTGTCTCTAGGGGTATGTATGAGCCACGGAAGTATTACTTTGTTCTTGTTGTTCGTTGTTGTTTAGCGAGATGTTAAACACTGGAACTATCGACATTTAATGTATATTTATTTCTATTGAATAAATTAAAAAGATAGGTTTTTTTAAGGGAAACAAATTTTTATTTGTTTTTTTTTTTTTTTTACAGAAAATTACGGAACGTCCTTTAAAACGCGCAGCAGTAAATTTATAAAAATTTTATGGAAAATTATGAATTGGNGAATTTTCATAAGCTGTTTTCTTAGAACAATTAGGCGTGTCTGCAATATTTTATTTTTTCTATAAAATAATCCAGTAGACCATTAAATGTAATAAAAAAAAAATGATATATTTCTTATATATTTCTCTCAAAAAGGATACATATATTACAATGATTCTCAAACTTTTTTGATACTAAAATTTTTATATCTATCCTTTCAATATCCCTCCAATTTATCGAAAATAGACTCCATAAAAATTTTCATTCCATTAAATAACGAAATATCATACTCTGAAGTCCAATTTATCATCTTACGTCATTTGATTACACCATTCACTTACTTTTGCACAATTTTTACGTTCGATTTAAAACAATGATGTCATTGAATTCCCAACTGAACCCTGATTTAAATCTAGGTCACCTCAAGGTTGTCACAAAGCAGTCTTTGTTCTTCGATTCTTTGCTCACAACGACTTCTCTGTGCGAGCAAGTTTCACAATCGCTTTATACCGTAATTTTTAACCGCGCTCCTCTTGCGGTACAGTATTTCTTTATTCACGAATATTTACGAATTAAATTTTCATTCGCGGTAAACGTCGATAATTCAGTCGAATGTTGGTCGCGTACTCGAGATAACTTTGAAACTCGTGCAAGAATTCAGGATACTTTCAAAGATTACGAAACTTCGCGCGTTCGGTTACATAAACGTGTATATTCTTTAAAAAAAATTCGTTAAAAAAAAAAAAAAAAATATATATATATACGATGATAAATGGGTAAAGAATTTTTTATATCAAATTTCGATCAACAAACCCGTTTTCCCTTTCTATGGGTTGCGTTTCAGGGATTATCCAGGCTTTGTTCGTCGGATTCGAATATGGGAAGTTTGAAAAACAAAATTTGAAGCACTTTTGTTGGTCCGTTGAAATTCTAGCGGAAAATTAAAAGTGAAAGAGAGAAAAGCGAACGGAAAAGTTTCGTTACCGCGAAATTGTTTCTTTCGTGCGCTCCTACGGTTCGCGGAGGGTCGCGATGCGGGGGTAAGTTAATTCCAAGGGAAGAGAAATTAGGATTTAATTTTCAATTTGAAAACAATATTACAAACCTGTAACGGGGAAACTTTTTCCCGGCCTTCCGGATCGTCCGTTCTTTATTTAGTAAGAGTGTACCGGTTAAACGCGATTCTTTTCCTCCTCCGTGAACGTGTCCAAGTTTTCCACATTTTAATGGGTTTACTAACGGAGATGCTTTTCTTTCTTTCTGACGTTACGCTAACCAGTGTTAAAGTTTCTGTTGATGAGCAGTTTCAAGTAAAACGTAGATTTCTTTTCACCGATGTTACAGAAAGAAAAGATTTAAGACTGATTATCCAAAGTTCTGTGTAATTAGAAATTTTTAATTAACTTTGGAACGTTCAGTAAGAGTCAGTGAAGCGGACAACTCTGTCGCTAAGGTTAATCTCTTGGCAGTTAGATATTAATCGTTACGGTACCTACTAAATATTTCCACGCTCCTACTAAATTAATTTAAACCGTCTTTACGATATTAAACAAAAATCTAGTACGATTCTGCTCGATCTTTTATTATTTTTATACCGAAAGATGTCCTTAAGGAAACAACTGAATAAATCAGCGTGAATTGTAAAAAGAAAAATGTTGTACACAATATGTAAGTACAGGAGCCAGACAAATCGGAAAGTCCTTCTTCCCGAACAATAACCTTAACGAACACCTGAAGACAGCGGAGAAAAAAAAAAGAAGAATCGTCTCGTTTGCAAATCCTTTTGAAAAAAGAAAAAGAAAGCACCCCTTGTAGGGATTAGAAACGAACATTCAACCACGCTCAAACCGAACCATAACGATTCCACCCTTAGCCAAGGCTGCAAAGCGACTTCGTTACAACGCATTCACCGGTTCTTGCACACATTTTTATCAACCGCGTCAATTCTTCGACGTGAATTAATCCCAGCGTGTAATCATTCGCGTCTTAAGCCTTTACAGCGGTCGTTACGTTTAATTTCTGAGGGCATCGTGACCCGGTTTCGCGTTTCCTCCCTCTGCTCGTTATTACACCAAGAGAAGAACGGTTGATCCACTCGACAGTTGGAGCAGCCGCAGCTGCAACCTAGCCAGTCGAGAACCCGTATCTCTCTTTCTCCAGAAAGCCTGGCCGCGACTGCTGCTGTTGCTATAGCTCAGACCAGCCTCGTTCATGAGAATTGTATATCTCCTCGGAGCACCTGACGCCGCCGATCGCCTTCAAATTTGCACATTCGTTCATCTTTTATTCTATTTTATCCCAACCCCTGTCTGCAACCCCTTCCATCGACGTTTCTTATTTCACCGGCCCGTCCATCTTTTTCCTTCGACCTCGAATCCACACCTAAACGTATCGTACGAGTACTGTATGAGTGGATCTGAGTGGAGATGAGAAGTTGGCCGACTACCCACGAGCTGAAAAATCAGAGAGGTAAGAGTAATCGTCCACTCGCGGCAACCGGGTAAAAAGGGAATAAAAATGATTGGGAGTGACAAAGCTCTAATGTAGACAACTGATTACTCGATCAATAATGATGATCTATCTGAATTTAGGCGACACTGATATTCTTTACGAGTGTCATTTCGTTTGTTACGTGTGTAAAATGTATAATTATTATTATTACTATTATTGTGGGGCGTACACGCCCCACACTGAACTTTCCGTTCAAGCCATTCGGAATTTTCATTGTAGAACGAAGAACTTTGTAAAAACTGTACACCCCTTTCTTGATAATTATGATCTCTGTATTATTGTACAGATCGTAAAGCGTGCGTTAGAAGCAAAATTATTTAATCACAAAGCGTTTAGCCTGAACGGAAAGTGTCCAAAAACTAGACTGGCACGGAACATGTTAAGTATTGTAGGAGGATGAGAAGTTGGCCGCCTACTCGCAAGCTGAGAAGTAACAGGGGCAA
The DNA here is from genome assembly GCA_019453375.1 of Ctenoplectra terminalis. Lineage (NCBI taxonomy): Eukaryota > Metazoa > Arthropoda > Insecta > Hymenoptera > Apidae > Ctenoplectra > Ctenoplectra terminalis. The sequence goes on along the minus strand of SMSQ01013321.1, from coordinate 20,232 downwards.
GGGGAATTATTCAATCGCGGTAACCGACTGGGTAGAAAGGGAATAAAAATGGCGCTCTAATTCGGATAACCGACTATTCACTCAGTAACGATGATCTATCTGAATTTGGGCGTTCACCGATATTCTTTAAGGGTGCCACGAGTGGACGACTCCCTTTACCCCTGTGACTTTTCAGCTTGCGAGTAATCAGACAACTTCTCATCTGCCTACAGTGCCGACCATTCTCTCGGTTCCAACACGGTCTGTGGAGAATTCGATGGTGAATTTTTGCGACGTTCGCGAAGAATCGCGATTCTTTGCGAGGAGAAATTATGGCGGCTTGTTACGCGGTTCTTCGCTCCGACATCGCGCGATACCCTCCGCTTTTTCCCTCATTTACATCCGCATAATTTATGCGAGCTAACTGCAAAAACTTCGCGACCTATTCCTCTCGCTTGCACGCCTGCTGTTCCGTCGATCGATAACGGAAACATGTTTCTTTTTCTTCTTTCTTTCTTTCTTCTTTTTTTTTTTTCCTAATTGTTTCGTTTGGTTAAAAATTTCTCTGTTCGAGGGTGTCTTGGCGGTGCTGATCGTGAATGGATATGATTCTAGTCGATGCTTCTTTTGATTTATAGTACAGGGGACGATTGGAGAATAGGAAGTTTCTGTGGAATTATTTTTGTATTAAAATGCAAGGATTGTGTTATAATTATAGAATTAAAGAATTATAATAAAATTTTTAACATCGAAGGTTGTGGATAGAGAGCGTGAGAGGAGATGATGGATGGTTATGCACAAATATAATGCGTAGACCATATGGTGGCCTTAATTGTATTATACAATGATTGCATTTATAGTAGACTCTCGTATAACGCGGTTAATACGTCACATGTTGTACGAAATCACGTTATAGGAAATTGTGTTACGAGGTAAATTCTCTTATAACAGGTATTATATAAATATGTTTTGAGATGACTGTTGTCACGTCCAATTTCTTTTTCTATCTTTTATCTATTAGCGTAGTAAAATAGTCTATGCTCGGCTAATATAAAGCGGAAATTCCCGCACTTTTTTTTTATAGCGCGTTGTACGAGAATTGCGTTATATAAAGAAAATCGTCGCAATATCTTCAGCGTGTTGAAGGAACTCTTATTATAAAAACTCGCATTATGCGGGAACTTACTATATATGTAAAATCTATATTACGTTATTAACATATAATTAATATGTCAATTTTTTCCATGTATACAACTATTCCTCAGCTTCTCGCGCGCTTTTTCGCTACAGAACTAAATTACCGCGGATATATGTTATTTAAAAAAATAATTCTAATAAACATGAATCAGTCACGTTGGTATCTCTTTTCATCGGGTGAAACTCGATGGATGCTACTGTAAAATAAAAGGTATTAAAATAAATAGTATTAAGTAGAACACGAGTGACAATTTTTTTTTTTCTTTATTTTACCACTTTACTCGGATCATTACTCAGATCGATTTAACTCCTGAGCAATTCATTTTTCAAACACTGTTCCCACTTTTCACTCTAAAATCGTTCCTACGAGAGATTTCTACACCCCATACGATACATACTCCTATCGGTGCACTGCAAACGCCACAATACCGAGTCCATTTCCAGCATCGACTTCGAAACTCCTTTTTCGATCGATAACACAAGCGACAGAGTCGAACGTAACGTCGAAGATCGTTGGGTCGAAGAGCGCCACTCACGTATTACAATCGAGTCACCGATGATACATGGTTCTCTTTCGGTTTCGCATCAGCGTTACAGCCTTTTGGCAAGCTGCCCATCTCCGTGGCGTTCCTATAAGTCTCCTCGAAGAGCACCGGGGAACTCCTTGGCGCCTCTACCAAGCAACGCTCAAGACATATGACTTCGGTGTCGTGATTGTGAACATAACTCGTCCACGAAATTTTTCAGCTCCCGGTGAATTGGAATATAAATCGTCCGTCGTCCGGACGCTCGCCGTTTCCGGTGACGATTCGCCTGTGAGGACTAACTGTGCGTGTTACGCGACTCTGTCGCACCATCACGAAAGTAGATTAGATGTTACACTGAAGATTACGATAGATGCTTTGGGATAGAAAATTATTTTTTTGGTTATATAAAAAAATATCTTTAATTAGTTAACACGTTGACTGCCATGGGGGCCACCGGTGACCGGCACTCGACTTTGTAACAGCGCCATGGGGGTCATCGGTGACCGGCAACGCGACCAATAGTAAAATACATAATTAAAGTAAATATCGGTAGTGATAAATTTTAAAATAATACCACTTTACTATAATGGTTTGAAGAAATTAATGCCATACGGAACATGCAAAAATAATTTTATTAATACAAGGAAAATATACATATTATTTTTTTCAACATGATATACCTCGTTTAATAAGAAATTCATGTTGGCGCCATGGGCAGTCAACGTGTTAACTTTTAATTGGCGAAACGGAGTCTGTAGAGTTCTATGAAACATTTAAAGGATGATTTGTTTACATATTTTTTTTCTTTTTTTTTGTGTATGATTAAGATTTTGTTAACACTGTATTAATATACCTATCAAAAAAATTGGAATTTCTTTTCTTCTAAATAATCTGAAATATTAATTTTCAAGTAGAAACCGAGACGGTTAATTTTTTTTACTGGTTATCGGTGTGAATTAATATTTGCTTTTTCTTAATAAATGGGTAGTTCGGTATTTTCAATATATAATTTTGGACTCTTTCGATACGAAAATTATCCGGCTCTACGTATTTATAAACATTTCTGTATTGTAAATTATGACGAATTGTACTTGCATAACAAATATTTTGTAAAATGTGACCGCCATGTCTGCTAATGGCAACATTATATATGATAATATTTATGATAATTAATAACTGATATTAAATTGGCAAAGATCCAATTATAATTATCCAGTTACAGTAATTAAATTTAGAGTGAGGATTATCAACGTATTCGAAATTGAATTAAATACCATAAATATTTTATTTCGTGTCTATTAAATCCTATCTTCAAATATAGTATGCATATTTGATGCATAATCCAGTATATATAAACAAATCTTATTTGTCAACGTTAATCTATCTATCGCATCAAGTATTCCACTTTGACGTCTGCTTTTCATCTTTGAACGACAGACGCTTTTCTATCTGTGATCAAGTAAAAAGAAATCTGTCTTCGAGGAAGAAGATAAACTGCAGAGAAAATTGGGTACGAATTGGTATTCGTCGGCCATATAAATTAATCCCTTATCGATCATCGCACCATCTTCGAGAATTATAATCAGGTAGACTCTTAGTATGTCAATAACTTCTCAGCGTATCGACGAAATGGAGCAAATTTCGTCGATCAATCACACATATTAAATTTCTAAAATCTGTTATTTTAAAAACGAAGCGTTTGAAGAAAAAGAGAAAAAAAGAAAATTTAAGTTAAAATTCATATTTATTTTTTGCACGAGGACTCAGCTCATATTCAGATTTACTCGTTTCAATCTACTACTCCAAACATTAATTTAATCCATTACCTAATACAAATATTTTGGAAAATATCCTAGCCATCTTAAAAAAAAGAAGAAAAGAAAAAATCATCAGTCGACCTTAACAGTCTCCATTTACCAAACTTTTACCTTAATATTACAATATCATCCTCTGACATCTATAATTCTCTAAAACATTTTTTTCTATCTACTATTTGTTCCTGTTCATCAATTAATAAAAATCAGAAACAACGATAAACCCTTCGCATTCCGAATAATGTTGGACATTTTATCTCGCTCAATTCATATTTGATAAGCTACTCTCGAAAGCTGTTAATAATTTGCGTAGTAATATATCTACACTCACAAATCCCCGATTTAAATTTTAATAGAAAAAAAAAAATGTGTTTCGTGTACTAAAATTAAAAGGAATAAAGCAAAATGTAACGTTGAATCCAGTTCGACGTAAGACTGCAGAGAATTAAGTTACGCTTCGTCGTTTATACTCTTCTAATTTCTTTTCTTCGCACCTTTGTACTATTTCTTTTTCTCTGTCGTTTCCATTTTCCCACCGTTCATTACTTACGTGTAGCGAAAAGCTAAGAATAATGAAATGGTACACCTCGTGCGAGTAATTCAACCTTCTTTTTTTTTTCTACAAAGTTTACGAGGATAACATAAAAATGCCTCGTCAAAGTCTGGTTCGCTACTCTTTGTCGTCGTTTAAAACGTTCTCGTAGATTCTTGCTCGAGGCGTGTTTAGCCGTGCAACTGGCCGACCGCACATCGTAATAATCTAGACCGGGTAAAACATGGCTTTCGTTGCGTGGAGAAAATTCTGTTCCGGTTCTCGGAGATACGTACTTACTTCTGTCCGTCCGCGAAGAATATTTTCTCTGCGCACACGAAACATTCCGACGAAACCGCGAAACGATGGATCGTCCAATAGCGAGTCAGTTTACATTGTTCTTCGCTTTTCCACCCATTTCTCCCTTCAAACGAAATGCAACGATAACAGTGAACAAATATTGAAACGCACACTATTATCAATTTCTGATTGTTAAAATGCTCGTTGCTGATGATTCAGAGTGTAATATAAATTATTCAATTTTTAATACAATTTGCAACGAAATCGTATTGCAGCACAATATGTTTCGTGGCTATTGGTGAAAAATGTTTTTTAACCCTCTATGGCGCCGTGTGACTTCAGAGTTACATACTCGTGTTGTTGACTCCCACAGTTTGCGTGGAGTCGATTATTTAGCATCAAGGATGCCAACATTTATAATAATAAATATAGTTGATATATTTAGTTCAGTTAGTACGAGTTCCACAGTTCAACAGTTGACAAGTTCCAGTTCTAGTTCTAATTCGCAAGTTCAATGTTCAATGTTCTTATCTCCTCTCATCTCAAGTTATCCTGTTCAATACTAGTTTCTTAATAGTAACAGCGACAGTCCTCAAGTACTAGACACCCTCGTTAGGCGTGTCGTCGCCAAGATGGTTGGAGGCATGCTATGTTCAATCAGGTAAAAATTCTGGTGTCAAGAGAGGTGGTCAATGTCACGGCCTCAGAGTTCGCGCGTCAGTCCTAAGTCAGGTAGGTTCAGACNGGTGTCAAGAGAGGTGGTCAATGTCACGGCCTCAGAGTTCGCGCGTCAATCCTAAGTCAGGTAGGTTCAGACGTGACGGTGTCAGAAGGTCGCAGCTGAAGTACACGTGCGTCAGTTCTTGGTGAAGATTAGGATACGGCACTTTGCTATTGAGCAGAAATCGATGAACACCGAAATATTCGCCAGTTTCTAGGTCGTAAACTGATAACATGCCAGATGTGAAAATGACCGTTCTCAAAAATAGCTAGGGTTCGCCGGTATCATAAATTAAGTCGTTAGCTGTCCTTAACAGAAATCGCATAAAAAAAATACGTGTCCAATATTTTTTTCAGGTCTATATCATATCAAAATTTCGTAAAAATCGTTCGCTGTCAGTGATTGACCTAAATATCGTCATCCCTTCAGTGACACCTCTGTCACGGAGGTGAATTGAAAGTTACAACTCCGTAACTTTCCTTGTAAGTACAATAACTTGTAACCGTTGAATCATCAGCGATCAAAAGACGAATTCACGCGCGATTATAGAACCGTTGATCGCTCTACACCGAGTGAACCCTCTATGGCACCGTGTGACTTGAAAGTTACAAACTAATGTTTCTATATTTTGAAAAATTAATTTTATTCAGTTATCACTGTACTATTAAATCTGATTACTATATTACTGTATAATGATACCACGATCCATCCACAGAATATATTGGTTAAAAAATTTGTAAACCAAAGTGAAAAACTGTAATCAATCCTAATTTTTTCTCTGACAAGCAAACAAAATTCGGGCGATACAGGGTTAACTTCGAACTCTGTCAATTATATGCGAAAGAGAGTAGAAAAGAGACGAGCGAAAGCCGATGTATCGGGTGNAAAAACTGTAATCAATCCTAATTTTTTCTCTGACAAGCAAACAAAATTTGAGCGATGCAGGGTTAACTTCGAACTCTGTCAATTATATGCGAAAGAGAGTAGAAAAGAGACGAGCGAAAGCCGATGTATCGGGTGTTGAATAAAAAGAGGAAATCGTTCGTGCAAATTATCAATTATTCGCGGCGGAAAAAAAAACTGGCCAGAGCTCGAACGAGCCGCGTAACTGTATCAGTAATTCGCAACAATACACGCCAATTAGCTGGTTATCGATTTCCACCGATCTATCGTCGCGATTAACATCGTTCTTCCTGTTGCAGGTGTTTCAGCGGAGACTCGGGTATGGTAATATTCATACTCGCTCGTTTCGAAATTGCGCAACGTAAGGTGAGTAATTTTTAAACATCTGCGATGTTAATTTGGTTAATATCCACAGGAGAAGTATGGCTATTATAAAAAGTATTCCGGAAAGCGATGCTGCTCGTAAATTGAATAATACAGGAAGTAAAGTGAAATAATTTCTTCTGATCGTTGTATTAAAAATGTGCATTTAACATTGGAATTATTGACGATTCAGGTATATTTATTTTTATTGAAGAAATCTAATGAAGAGTATAGAAAGAAATACGTATTTGAAGGAAGGCAAATTTTTAGCTATTTTTTTTAAGAGAAACTTTCAGAAAATTCTCGTGAAAAGGCATTTTGGTTAATTTAGATTTTTATCAGAAAATTGTAAAAAATCTCACAGAATGCATCTTGGTTAATTTATATTTTTAATAGGAAATGATAAAATGTGACCTAGTTAATTTATGAAATTTTTGTGAGAAATTATGAATTGGTTATTTTGTTCACTTTGATAGTTATTGTATTAATTGAATTTTTTAAAAACTTTTCATTATGATTACTATTTTTGCTTGTACAAAATACTGTATCTGTTATAGGAGAGACAATCTTTTTCAGGGATGCTTTTTGTGTTACTTTTTATATTTAAACAATTATTTTTAATCAGCTCGAATTTCAACCTTTTTTGCATAAAATTTGGAGCAATCATTAATCTTTGTTCAACTATCGCTGTTCGTGTCGGCCGGTTTGGATCAATGTGGTTAATTCTGACTGCTCTGGCCGTATCACAAATTGATGCAATGCAGTGGCGTTGAAACGCGCCACGCTGTGAATTAACTAAGACTTGACTGTGTTGTTTGGCTTTGTTTTAAATTGACCGTGACAGGATTGTGAATCGAGCTATTGCGAATTTGATTAAAGTCAGAGGCGAGTTTTCTGAGTTGAATTGTTGAAAATTTCAGGAAGGTTAAACGTGCGTTTTGACACGAGTGAAATATCGTATACTTTTTTCCTCTGGAAAGTTCATTATACTCAATTTGGTTTATGATCGCTTCGAAGTCGTCCATTTTTTTTATTTAAACTTTCATTTAATTAATTAAGAGGTGGGAAATCTTTCAACGAGTGTTCAATTTTCTTCTATGACAGTTCAATATATTCTTTCTCTTTTTTAAATATAATCAACGAGTCACGGAATTACAATTACAAGTCGCAGACAATATTTCTTAAAAATTATTCCGAACCAAATTATCTGCATATTTTATATCGCCGTTCTTGAACCTCCCTTTGAAGAATACTAAAAAAATATACATACAGTATCTTGATATTCATCAAATTAATTTTCACCCAAAATTAGATAAATCACCCCTAACGACGCAACCCTTTATAATAAAAATTTTCTTTGCTCGTGACATAAAATTAATTAAAGCAATAATTACAGTTTATCGTTTTAATCTGAAACCTAGGAACTAATATAATTAATAATCGTTGTAAATTTTTCGATCAATATCAGTGTAATGATACACCAATAAAATAAAGGAGCACAGTGACAAACAAAAAAAAAAAAAAACAAAAAGAAAATTAAATTAAAAAGAAGATAAACATATTGGTGCACAAATTTCAAGTAACACCACATTATAGAGAGTTAAGCATCCTAACTCCACTTACACAATTTTTATAAAAAATATCTGACCAAAGCTAACGCGATACAACCAAAAGCATCGATGTCTCGCGTTCTCTCCGATGTACGGAGCTGTTCTCCGATGTTTTCTTAACTCGCCACAATTTGACCGTAACCCAAACGATCCATCGATCGTCGCATAATTTAGCGGCTAATACATCGGATGATTACAGGTCGCGCGCGTAATTTAACGCGTGGAACCACAGCTTCCAATGAACGATAACACGATTTACCGATATAAGGATACGTCTGGCGCAGCTTCCTCGGCAGGGCTTTCATTTTCTAGTTCCGAGGAATAAATATTCCATTCGTGCACTCGTCGGGACTCACTGTCAATTCGGTGGCCTCTCGAACAATATTTATTTAGCCGGTATCGATTTCGTTGGCATGATATTGGTTTCCCGTACCCTCGCTTGTATTTTTCATCCCTCTCTCTGTCTGTACCATCTCCTTTTCCCTCTTTTCATTCGCTAAACCTCTGGCTCGCGTTTGTTTTCAGTCGTTTCAGTACCTATTTCTTGCACGGCCGATCAAAAATCGCATGAGCTTCGGGCAAAACTAATTTATACGCATTCCAGATTCAAATTGCTTGCGCGAAACTCGTTGTTGGTTCATATCTTAAGCGATGATACGTGGAATGTCCGTTTCAATGCTTTTCATTTCTCAAGTGTATTGTACTTAACCAGAATTTTATTTGTGTATAATTTATCGCATATTTTATGATAAAAAAAGGAACATCGATAGAGAGATTTTTATCTCACGCGTTTTTAATTTAAAATAACGCTACAAGCTTTTCTTTACTTAACCTTCGAACGGTACAATGGATCCATGTTTCCCGAATGACGTTAAGAAAATTGCATAAATTAAAATATAATTTATCTCCTATTGAAAAGTTTTTTTTCTAACGAATAAACGTTCTTAAATCAAGAAGCAACAAAAAAATTTGTTCTCTGATTTTTCAAAATCGCTATTATATTTAAATATAATAGCTTATCAAAATAAATGTAATTGTGAAATAATTTTAGCTGGTTGGCAAAGAAGCCTCGATTTAAATGGCGCATACGTTTTATTAATAAACTTTTGTTAATTAAAACTGGAATTGTATTTATTCCTATCGCATGAAATGGACGTTTCATATGTAACAATCTGATATTTTCACGAAGAGATGGTAAAAATTTGTCACGCAGAAAAAAAGAGACACTGAGGGATAAAAAAAAGAAAAAAAAAGAAAAAAAACAAAATAGGGACGTCAAGCGTATAGGGAAGGGGATGGAAGCTGTTTCCGCGTGCACAATGCTATTTCCGGCACAATGATGGATTCAATTTTCGATAGAAATACATTCGACTCGATACGTACAATATTATCTTCCGGAACTGATACCGTATGAAAGGAGCTTCGAAATAGACTCGTTGCTTGTTCTGGCTCTTCCGTTGGAATTGGAATACTTTAACGTGGATTAATTCTGCTTTCGATACGTGTAATTAACCTGTATATTTGAGGAATCGTCTGTTCAAATTTATTTATTTATTCGTCAACCAGAGAACCTTTTAATATAACAAAAAGAATAAACACATATGCTATAAAATAGAATCACTTTAATTATTGAAACGTACGAAAAGACGGATTATTTGCAATCGATAGCAATGGGAACGCGTGTTAGCAGAATTACATCCGTCATTAGCTAATTTAGATACTCGATCCACATAATTAAATTTATCGTACCGTGTACGAGGACAGTTTAAGTAAACGAAGCTACGATAGCGAGTGTTACAAGAAGGTACATCGAAATTGAATCGATGTTGGTACCACACCACCGTTACACTGAAATATTAGAATATATTACCTTGTCTTAAATGGGTTAATTGTTTCGCACATTAGAACACCAAGAGAGTAAATTGTAGTATGCAAACATTACGCTAAAACGGTAAATATTGGCTCAAGCAAATTTGAATAGGGATTCCATGTAATTGTGCACCGACGGATCGTGTTCTGATTTTGTACTCAGGGAACATAAACAGTGACACTGAAACTGTCAAGTAAAGTTGAAAAAACATTAGTAACGTGTAAAACGTAATTCAAGTGGCATCGAATAACAAATGCAGTAAAAATTTTCCTCCCGAAATTATTTCATAAGTACTTTTCAATATTTCACATCTGTTTCTTAAAGTGTAACAATTTTTTATCGTTTCTCAGTAATCAGATACTTCGCGATCACAACTGTCTGTTAAATTTAATTTATTAATTATCCTACAATATTTTAATGGTTCACGACGCAACGAAAATATTTTCAAGATTGTCCCATTCGTCCCGCGCTATCGACTCCACTCAAAATATTGAAGCAATCTTCTTGATAACGTCGAAAAAATACTCATTAGATTCGCGAAGCGATTATAACGTACTTAAAAATTCGCCCAGCTAACCGTCTCAATTTTCTCCGTGTCGTCTCTGAGTTATCACCGGTGACACGCAAATAGCGACGCGAGGTTAGCGGTTTTAATTAACGATAATAACGCATCGCTGCGCGAGTCCTCAGTACTCGGAAATATAATAATACACGCGGCGCATGGCATCTCATTTTTGCCATGATAGTACGAATACATAAGAGCAAACTGCGGTGTTATTTGTAGTTGTCGACCGATACTCGATTTAACACTAGGTTTACGGACATCGATCGGCTCATTTTGATGGGTACATTGAAATACAAATTTTTTGTAATATCATTAGTTCAGTTTGCTTCAAATTAATAGGTTTCTATTAGCAAAGAGTTATTTAGTACACTTTTCGTATATAAATTCTATTTTGTGTTTACACTTTCGGCATGCATGGTTGTTGAACATAAGTACGAAATCTGAACTGAGTCAAATTGACGGGTTCCGTAAATCTAGTGTTAAAATTTAAGAAATTAACCTCGGAACGTATCGCGACATGTTCGTGGTACGAGATTTTGTCAAAGTTTCCTCGTTTTTATTGGTTTCTCGCGTAATATGCGTCAGGTCGATTTGCACCGACGAAATCACGCGGCCACGCACACAAAATGGCGCCCGACTGTGATTCGGCTTATGGGAGGATTTTGGCAGTGTCGGTGAGTGTTTGTCGATGAAACACGCTCAGACTTTGTCTAACAAACGTGAATAATAGGTGTCACAGAGGATCGTCGCGCGAGTCCTAACGACTTTATTGACGCACCGTATTTCGGGTGATGA
>SMSQ01013300.1:8020-22535 GCA_019453375.1 Ctenoplectra terminalis | reverse complement strand
TGCGTCGTGGCACGGACACTAACACGGAAATTACGATTCTGACATTCCCAAAGTGCGGGGAAGGCCTAGGTTGCAGGCGTTTTAAAGCTAAGAGTTCCCCGCACCCGAATCAACAGATTCAAATACGCTGGGACCAGGAAAAATGGCGGAAAAAAACAAATTGCATTACTTTCCGGACAGACCCTGTATATGGTGTGTGAAACTGGTGTTAAAAAATGCAGAGTAATTGGTGCAAAATGATGTTACCTGGGTGATGTTGTACCGTGTGAATGTTTTATGTGAATGTGAATTGTGTAATTGAATTGGTTCTAGGTAGAAGTTCTTCGTTGAAATGCGATGTTGAAAAAATGGCTTCCTTCTAGTTCAATTGTATAAATCGTCCTGAATTTCCACCACTGACGTGTTTCTGAATTACTTCCGTTCTCTCACGGATTATATTAATCCTAGCGTGGACACCTGATAATAATTACTGAAGTCGTTGATAAGAATTCTTGAAATCTTTTCTTGCGTTGAAATGGACTGTGTACTCATACAAGGTTCGACGTAGACCGAAGCATGCGTGGCAACAAGTCGCACAACGAGGCACGCTTCTAGAATTTTCTAATGTATTCTAGATGCATTAGAAAGGAAGTGTACAATGAGCGCCATGATTTGAAGTTGATAATTGTGTGAAATGGCGCCAACTGAAGTGATTGAGGTGGTTAGCGCGGGTGATTTGATTCAAAACTTAATTAAGATGCAAAAATGCAACAACACTACCGCTGAAACGTATCTGGACGATTGCTTATTTTTAACAGAACGTATTTATCTCCGAGAGTCGGAGAGTGAGCTTGGAAGAGAATATAGAGAGAGTGCGTGAAATGTAGAATTAAAGAGTATAATATTAGTATTAAAGACTTTGTTATATTTTATAATTGAGTACACTTTAGTTGTACCAACCAAACATTCCTACATTATTGCAAATTTTGTAATACACTAAACTACTACGGATTTATGTGACTTAACCGTGTGATGTATGTATATGTTAGGTGTAAAAAGGAATTTTGTGTCTCTGAATCGTTTCAAATTGAAATATCCTGTCATTCTTTGCCATGTTTAGAGCGTCAAACTTGAATCTTTATAATAGTCTATCGCTTTTCATTTTGGTTTACACAGTATGTAAGGTTTATTCATATACACGCTATAATTTCCTCAACTATTTAATCCTTTATTCTCACTTATCGCTTAGATTAATGCAGAAACTCGAATCGCGACAATAGATGAGCGACAAATACATTATCGCTCAAAAGTATCCGGACGCTTGCTTATTTTTAACAAAACGTAATTTATGATTTTGTTATTTAATTGTTATTGTTATAGCTATGTGGAGCAGAATATTATGATAAGATAAAATTGAATATTGTGAATAAATTACTGAGTTAATATTCGATAAAAATGATATTAAAATTTATGAGTGTCAAACCTCATGGAACTGTATTGTTACTTGCAAAGTTCTTTATACTAAGCTAAGCAGTGTTTTCTTATGAATCGTGTATTTTATTTTAATACAGTGTTGGCAAATTTTTATTAACAGAAAATTTCAATTTACAATGTGTCGACTCTTTAAAAAAGTAGTAAATATTACTTTCGGTCATTAAATTGTTATTAATTTACATGTTTTAGTAATATTTATATACCATCATTAGAAATTGATCAAGTTGACAAATTTATCAGTGTTGAGCGTGCCGTCGACGCTCTGGCCCTAAACTGAATTAACGGTCTCGGGCCTCGTTGAGACGAATGCCGGAGAACCTCGTCTCGAATGTCGAAGTCTCCTGTTTGTTGGATGTTGTGGTTAATCGTGATTTTCGTGTTCTTGTGATGTTCGTGTTCTTCCGATTCGAATGTGTTTCGATGAATGTTTGATTCGACGACTGTATGATGAACTGTTCGACTGTGTTGATGAATGTTTACTGTCTTCTCCTCTTCCTTCCCGATTGAGACGTCGTCTCTCACGATGCTTCAGGAAGGGAGAGTTTTCGGGGATTGAGACACGCGGATTGGCTAACGTCAATTTCCGATGAAGCGAAGGAGGTGGTCGTAGTGCTAATTGGTAGAAAAAATACGTAGAAGGAGGTGACCACCCCTTGGCTGTCGGACACTCGCAGGTAGTGAAGTTACCTACGAGTGCCATGTGCACGAATATCCGGGTGTCTCAGACCCTAGACGCGGCAGGTAGTAAACTTGCGAAGCGCTTCAATCTTGAACGCACATGTTTGGAAGTTACGGGCTTGAAAGATCTAACGGTACGTCTCTGGCACCCAGATGTAGCGATGGGCTACGAAAAACTATTCCTTCGCGATTGACTCTATGGTGATTGATGGCTTCGCAAATTGCCTGCTGTCTTGAACGATTTCCGAATTTCCAATACGCAGCGGTACGATGATTGCCGGGAAATTCCGAAACCGTTGAGGGTCGCATGAAGGCCCACGAATGTCCCGTTGCCGCGTGTTGCGCGTCGCAACAAAAAGTTGACTAATTGTAAGTCATATATTCTTTGTTTCGAGATATATAGACCCTTTATTTTCAACACATTGTTAAGGGGAGACTGGAATTTGTATTTTTAATTTGTCAACGGTTGGTAACAAGTCGACGTAACAAGTCGAAAGTAACAATTTGACTTTGGACTTCAATTGTGCGTGTTAGTCATATATTCTTTGTTTCGAGATATTTAGATTTTTATATTTGGGTTGATTGAAAAATATTTTGCTCTTATAATGTACAATTTTGTATTTAACACTAGAACTACCGATCCAGTCAAAATGACTGGTTCATAATTTCTTATAGAAATTTTATAAATTTACAGTAACGAATTTTTGGGGATTTTCCGTAATTTCTTGTAAAAAATATGCACAAAGAATTGTTACCCTTATTATAGGTATTTTTCGAAATACCTATCATTTTAATTTCTTTGGTACAAATAACTCTACTTCAATCGCTGGTAGTTCTACTGTTAATGTTTGCTCTAACAGTATGAAACTTAACCGTGGTTGTAAAATTTTACGAAACTCTCATACGGACATGTGTTTTTTAGAATCTGAAATGACTTAGACCATTTTCAAAATTAATCATGTATCTGAAAACTGACTTATACCAACAAGAAATTATATATTTTACTTTAAGTAACGAATTAAAGTCATGCATATTGATTTACTTTTCACAATTATAACTGAGTTTATTCATTTTCAGAATGTTAATGTTCTTCTTCGATAACCATGGATCCTTGAGAGCTTTAAAATGTTATTAATAAACCGGCGGAATATATGGCAATAAATCCATCGTGTCTGTATATTTCTCCTTTGTGAGTGGTCTATTGCTGGAATATAATGGAAATAATTGTACGTTTTCCGCCTTTTCCTTTTAGGCGAAAGATCCAAAACGCGAAATGTTGCGATTATCATCCAAAGATGCCTAGTAGAACATTTTATATGGCATATTTTTTTAAGAATCTCATCCACCGCATTTTTTAGCCACGAGAGATTCTTTTTTCTTCTTGTTATCGAATCTTCTTGCTTCATTCTTTCTATAATAAATTTATTCTTTTTGCGGCATTTTGCTATTAATTTATAATAATCTTCAGGGACATATAAGTATTTATTTTTTCTTATTCCTATTTCGATTAAACTTCTTAGCAAATGGCACGTTTTCCAGGAAACAAATTACTTAGACCACTATCAAAATAAACGTGATCTGAATTTTTTATAGTCAGACAATGGTCAACTTCATTATCAATTCAATTAACGACTATTTTTCAACAATTCTTCAATAATACAGTGACATCAATCGATATAATGCAAAATAGATAAAAAGCAGAATTTCACAAGTACTGTTACATTTACGACAAAAATTTTTATATCGAAACTTTATATAGCTATCTAATATTATTGACTCGTAGTAGCTTTTTTTAGAACAAGAAATAACAGAGTTATTAATAAAAAAACTGAGAGAGTGTTACCACCGTCAAATCAATCGATATAACACAAAATAAACGAAAAGCTTAAGTAGATCAATTCCTTATTCAACAACAAACAACTTTGCAATTCTAACTTTTCATCTAGTATTCATCGTTTTCGAGATATTCCACAAAATATGTTTCCAACCCTCCACTTCGAGGGCGATTTTCACCCCCTTAACACGATGCTCTATCTGTTTGCAAAATTTCATCAAAATGAGCGATTGATGCTTCGGGATGGTCCCTTGTTAGATCACTTTCGTAATCACCGAGGAACGCTCGTAACCTGGTCGCATATTTGAATTTCGAAAAATTGCTTTTACACAATGTTCTATATATTTGGAACTTCGAAAAAATTAAACGAAAAAAATTCTCTTAACCCGTTAACCGTTCCTTCTTCTTAAAAATTTAAATTTATCTTCTAAAAATTCTTAAAAATTTCAGTTCATCTTTTAAAAATTCTTAAAAATTTAAATTTATCTTCTAAAAATTCTTAAAAATTTCAATACATTTACTAAAATTTTTTAAAAATTTCAATTCATCTAAAAATTCTTAAAAATTTCAATTCATCTACTAAAAATTCTTAAAAATTTCAATGTAACTTCTAAAAATTCTTAAAAATTTTTCCAGCCGAAAAAAAGTATCGAAATTGAAGAATCGAAAAGGTTTCGGAACGTTGTCTTCGAAAAGGGATAAAAATTGCCTAGTTATCTCGCTGAGAGCTTCGACGGTACTCCAATTACATAATTCTTCGATTCCACGTGAACAAGGGTCGTTCGTTTATTTATTCGAAAGAAATAATTGGAATCGCGTGGTTTCGTTTCAGACCAGTCGATCCAACCTTGTTACGTCACACACATGTACTTCACTGCACAAATGTATACGTGCATGCATCTTGGCACCGGGGTAGGTTCGGGTCAAAAGTTCAGGGGTTCACCTGGGCGTGCATGTGTTGAATTAGTTGCAGTTGTAACTATAAATACATCGTGGAAGAAAAATGGTTTATGTCTTTCTATTCTCTGGACAACTTGCTGTTCTTTTTTATTTTTGTCTTTCTATCAGTATATTTACGAGCTTCAGAAATATTCACGGAGGAATAATGAAAATTTTTTAGGTTATTTTAACCCTTATTGTATGATAAACCGAAGCGAATATCGGAGAATTTTCTTTTGGCAGCGAAGAAATAATAGTAAATATTTAGAAACTTAACTTCCTGGAGGAATAATAAGAACTTGCTGTTTCAACCCTTTTTGAAGGGTAAACCGAGGCGCATATCGGAACATTTTCTTTTGGCAGTGAAAAAGTAATAATACAAACTGAAAAAGTTAACTTTTTATTATAAATTCGTAATTAATAGCTTTTTAATTTGAGTATTAATAATAAAACTCCTTTTTTAACTTAAAACCCATTGACTACCCTATTCAGAAGGTTTTTATTGGTATTTAAAGTTATTATAGTGATCCAGGACAAGGTTAAAATGTTTTTGAAATAATTATTTAAGTAACACATTCTGTTATTTAGTTGGAAGTTATTTTGAAATAATTATACATTAGTTTATTTGAAGAAGCAAATTAAAACGCTACGAGGAGGGCAAGTGTATGAAAAAGTAATAGTTAAAATTTGGAATGTTAATTTTTTATTAGAAATTCGTAATTAATACGTATTTAATTTGAACATTAATAATAAAAATCCTTTTCTAACTTAAAACTCTTTCCTTTGACTGAATTTTTATTTTGATCCGATTCGCCTCGGTTTTCCGGGTACCGTTTAAAAATATCTAGAAAAATATGCAATTTTTAAAGTTTCTGTTAAAATTAGAAATGTTCATGTGCATAAATTATATTAAAAATGGAAAACCGATACGAGGTATTTTTCGGGAAACCACAAAGTCGATATATTGGGTTTGAAGTACTAACAGGGTTAAGTCTTTCATGTTTAAGTTGTTTAAAAATTAAGTACTTTATTTTGGAAGTGGGGTATTGTAGGTGATCAAATTATGTAATTATTGTGGAATTATTGGTTACAAAAATTTCAAATTAAAGAGAGAAACTGTAATTAACTGTAATTTTTTTTGCGATAAGGGAACAAAATTGTGGTTATAGGGAGTTAATATTCAGTAAAATTGATGCTGTTATTTTAAGTAAAACCTTACTTGATTACATATTTTAACATTAGAACGACCGACGATTAAAGTATAGCTGTTTCTACTAAAAAATTCAGAATAATAGTTATTTAAAAAAAGATATACGATGTACAGAAAATAAATCTTTATTTATACTCGTTGCAGAAAATCAGAAAGAATTCTTAAAAATCCATCGTTATGAATTTCTAGAATTTATTTGTTTTGACGTTTTGATTCGTATTAGGTTGGAAACTATGAAACGGGTGTTTTTTGTTTAGTCCGTGTTCAGCTGCGACTGAGAGAGACACATTGTAACGTGCGCCCGATATTTTTATTTATAAAGCTTAAAAGTATTCTTCTTACTCGTTTTGTAAAATTTTTTCGTCTTTGTTTCCTATTTTTATTTTATTTTTATCCTAAACCAGATGGAAACAAAACGCGATTTACATCTGCTCTTCTTGTACGAGTTTAAATTAAATCATACCGCGGCTCAAGCTTCAAAAAAAAATTAATCAGGCGTTCGGAGATGGATCCACCGATGAAAAAAATGCTCGATATTGGTTCAAAAAATTTCCAAAATGATATTATAAAAGACTTTGAATTGTTTATTAACTCTAAAAATAAAGATTTTTTCCAAAAAGGCATATATGATTTGCCCAATCGTTGGCAAAAAGTCGTAGATGCCAATGGAAATTATTTCAATTGAATATAATAAATAATGTGAAAAATTGCGCTTTTTGTTTTTTATTTTCATTCAACGCCCGTTTCATAGTTTCCAACCTAATACTTTATTAACGAATTTATAAGAGTGGACAGGAACAGGAATGAAATAAGTTATAATGAAACAATTAAAGATCTCCTTGACAACATGACTAATAAGATGAGATATTAATTTAAATGTTTAAACACATTACAGTTTAACACTATAACTGCACAGTTGGCACTTACAAATATATGATAAAATTTATAAACTACAAATAACTGATAGTTTCGAAGTTACCATAATAATCGTATCACCCGCTATATTTATTATTTCAAATTTTTTTTAACACTAAAACTACAAACTATTAAAATATTTGTACCAAGGAAATTATAATAATACAAATTTTTTTAAATAATACAAAGAAAACAAATCTTCAACTATATATCTTACGCAAAATCATAAAAGATACTTTATTATATTAAATAAATGTATTAATATATATTATATTAAAATACTTTATTATACACAAAATTTATAGAACTTTTATGAAAAATTACGAACCGGTCATTTTACCTGTTTGGTAATTTCAGAGCTAAAAAAAAAAAAATGGGCCAAGCAGACTAGACTTGAAAAACTCGAGTTACAAATAAATTGGAGGATTACAAATGTAATTCTATCGCCTACCCATGTTACTCCGTGATGACAACGTTTCGCCAATTTGTGATACGAATAAGTTCATGGAGTTTTGTACTTTGCAAAACCAGAGGATCGAGAGTTCAGAGGTTTTGAGTTACAGGCTTCAAATAGTTGTTCGTTCGAAGGGTGCCATAGTTTATGAAGTTTGTTCATCGGAGTTTGAAACGCACCTGATCATTGAAAGCTGACTTTAGAAATGTTCCGGAGTTCTGATTTCGTCTTTTGAGGGTATTCTTAGAAAATCTGGCATGGTTCTTATTAAGGTACTAGAGAAGCTTTAGATACGTAAAATAATATTGCCGCAGTTTAGTAATTTGTGTATTATTTGTAACAAAATTGAGAAAAATAAGAACTCTGTTTTAATACAATAAATTTAATATTAAAAAAATAAAATGCTATAACTTGAATATACAGTATGTCCGTGTACTTTATAATAGAAATATTGTAAAGAGAATATGATAATCAAAATTTGAAAAAGTAATACAAAAGAAATAAATGTTTGGTTTAATACTGTATAATAATAAGCGACAAAATTGATAAACTATAAATAAGCAATAGTTTCGAAGCTATCATAATAATTGCATTGCCCGCTGTATTTGTTATTACAAATTTTTTTCAACATTAAACCACCGAATATTAACACTAGAACTACCGATGATTAAAGTACACCTATTTCTACTGAAAAACTTCAGAATAATATGTACTTAAAAAAAATATCGGATGCAAAGGAAGTAAATCTTTATTAACATTCGTTGTAGAAAATCACAAAAAATTCTTTAAAATGCAGCATTATGAATTTATAGAATTTATATAAAAAAGTACATACCAGTCATTTTGACCGCTTCGGCAGTTCTAGTGTTAAAATATATTTTTACCAAAGAAATTATAATAATAAAAATTTGAAAAAGTAATACTAGAGAAACAAATGTTTAGTCATGTATTTTACAGAAAATCACAAAAAATGCTTTAACCCTCTATGGTTTTGCGTGACTTAGAAGTTAGAAATAAATGTACCTGTATTTAAAAAAATTTATTTTATTTAGTTATCACTGTACTATTAAATTTGATTACTGTATTACTGCAGTGATACCACGATTCATCTATAGCAATTATTATTTTAAGAATTTTCGAATCAAAGCGAAAAACTGTAATCAAATGTAATTTTTCCTCTGATAAGTAGACAAAATTCGGGCTATAGAGTGTTAAAATGCACCGTTAAAAGTTCATAGAATTTCTATGAAAAATTATGAACCGGTCTCTAATTAAAGCAATGCCATAATTTGTTATTAATCCTTTACACTCGAGAGGGCGACTTTTACTAGCCATTTGGATTAGTGCAGCAATTCGAATGGTGACTGATAAGTGACAATAATCCCTTTATCAATAGATATCCCTTCTCTTTACATTTTAGATGTTCCAATCTACGTGCACTTCGTAATACAGCACCGTGTTTAAAATTATTATTTTAAGTTTGATCTGTTTTTAATAATCACAAAAACTGAGGCAAACGATCAAATTAGTAGCAATTAGGATGAGCTTGATTTTACTTTGCTTAGAGACCAAATTCATTTCAATTCAATTGCAAACGAGACATTCGAATATAGTGAAATAAATAACAGCGATGATGACAGCGATCGAGTAAAGAAGAACCAAAAACATATTTTTGCGACAGTTGTCCCGAGGAACCGAAAATGCATTTTGACGTGTGCTTCCTAAAATATCGCGCGAAGCAAAATTACAAAGCTTAAGGTTCGATGTTACGTCTTGTGTAACAAAAAATACACGAAATTTTGAAATAAAATAGTTACACTATCGCTCATAAGTATCCGGACATTGATAAATTTGTCAACTCGATCAATTTCTAGCGATGGTACATAAATGTTACTAAAACATGTCAATTAATGAGAATTTAATGACCGAAAGTAATATTTACTATCTTCTTATGGAATCGACACATTGTGAATTGAAATTATCTGTTAATAAAAATTTGCCAATAGTGTATTAAAATTAAATACACGATTGGTATGAAGACAATGCTTGAATTGACCATGTAGAAGATCGTCATTATTTAATACATAGCTGAGCAATTAAATAATCCAAGTATAAAGAACTTTTCAAATAATAAAACAGTTCCTAGACTTTGTCATTTTTATCGCATATTAGCTCAGTAATTTATTCACAACATTCAATTTTATCCTATCATAATATTCTGCTACACATAGCTGTAATAATAATAATTAAATAACAAAATCATAAATTACAGTCTCTTAAAAATAAGCAAGTTTCCGGATACTTTTGAGCGGTAATGTATATTTATTGTCGCGATTCAAGTTTCTGCATTAATCCCAGTGGTGAGTGAGAGTCGCCTGTCGAGTACAAATGGTGGACACTTACGTTAGTTAAATATATGAACTTCAAGAAAAAGAAGAAAATTGAAAAAACATTTACAAGTAAATTTGTTGGAATCGGGCTTTGTCTTGTAACAAATAATTTACCAGGCTGTTGTTTCATAAAGGTTGAAAAAACCATAGATATTGCACTTGTACCTTATTTCTTATAATACACGATTAACCTAGGTTATTGTAGCTTAGATAAAACAAACATGTTTCAGTATTGTCTCTCTCTCTTTCTCTCTCTTTCTCTCTCTTTCTTTCTAACAAGTTATGTTAAAAAATAATTAAAAAAAAATTATTCTACGAATAAGTTGTTAATAGGTCTCCCTCTATTTTTCTCTCTTTCTTTCTAACAAGTTATGTTAAATAATAATAATAAAAATTGTTGTTAATATCCAAAAATAGGTTTCTGTTTCTCAAATGTTTTTCATATTAACTAAAACGGGGATTCACAGTAAGATTTACACAGTTGGTCACAATGTCTGAATTTTGTGTGCAATTAAACGTTTACAAATAAGAATCTAAATCAAAATATATTTTTGAGGAATATAACACTTTTTAAATAAAGCGGGATATACAGGGGAAAAAAAGGCCGAATACTTCCGTGACTAACTGTATGTTTCACGGTTCTGCCTTGTTAAATTAATTATACAGGACGTTTATTAATATTAATGAACTTTATTTCGAGAATAAGACCTAAAAACGAAATTTGAAGCGCAAAAAAATGGTACAGTAAACAGTGTAAAACATATAATATAGTTGACCCAATTTCTGACTTATATACATATCTTTGTAGCAATCGCTTAATTATTCTAATGAAATTCATCGTACTGCACAGTTGCAGTTTATAACCCCTTATGTAGTACATTTTACATGTTTCTGTGACTTTTATCATTTGTATCGATAAAAGAAATAAGAAAATTAATACTTTAACAGGAAATTTTATTTTTTTAAAAATTTTGTTAAAAATAATTTTCGACATTTTTTGTGAATATTTATTTTTGATAATATGCAAGTTAAAAATAATAATCCATTTTCATTATTTTTCTATCATTTTATATGTATTACATAATTAACAAATGTTAGCTATTGTAATATTAATTTTGCATTTAAAAGATTGTTAAATGTAATATTTTATACGTGTATTGTGATTGTTAGGGTTTAATTTAGAAATTAAAAAACAATTTTTACTATTTTTTGTATATATTTATTTTTAATAATGTTCAAATTAAGAATAATAAGTAATATTGGTTTTTGTAATATTAATTAATTATAATATATTATTTTTTTATTACTCTACGTATATTAAATAATTAGCAAATATTATTTTCTATAATATTAATTTCGCATTTAAAAAATTCTTAAATGTAACATTTTATAACTACATTATAATTATGAAGTTTCAATTTTGAAATTAAACAATTCATTTTTTATATTTTTAATATACATTTATTTGCAATAATATTCAAATTAAAAATAATAATTTATTTGCACTATTTTTAAATTTTTATGTTTCTTTTAATAACTAATATTGGCTTTTATAGTATTCATTTTGGATTAAAAACACTATGATATATTATTTTTCTATTATTGAACGTATATTAAATAATTAATAAACACCTTTCATAATATTAATTTTCTTTAAAAAAAAGAAAAAAAATCTCTGGATATATTTAGAATTTGATTATTACTGTGAGTTTTTCATTTTAAGGATCTGTCCGTTAAACTTTCCACGTCAATGAAATCTTTTACCAGCTAAA
Organism: Ctenoplectra terminalis; assembly: GCA_019453375.1. Classification (NCBI taxonomy): domain Eukaryota; kingdom Metazoa; phylum Arthropoda; class Insecta; order Hymenoptera; family Apidae; genus Ctenoplectra; species Ctenoplectra terminalis. Next base: position 10,870 of record SMSQ01013300.1, on the reverse strand, counting down.
CTTTTCTCATAGAAACGGTGTCTTGCAAAAACATCGTGTTAACTGGCAACCATTTCATCGTTGGAGTTATCCGATGAAAAAGATTCGTTCTTTGAATTCTTTAAGGAGGGAGTTAAATACCTCAGGCTTCCACCAATAGGAACGCTTCTTAAAACATTTCAAGCGTTCCAGCGGCGTGAACCTACAGAAACATGAAAATTCTTTTTTAATTGGAGCGCGATGAAGTACAAAAAATATTTTCCATTTTAATTGAAATTTTATTAAGAGGGTTTTCTGGATGGAATAATAAATATAATAAGATACTGTTTTTAAACCTATTTTAGAATTCAAACTGTGTTATTTAAATAAGGATGACGATTTAAAATGTATTAAATTTTTTAAAGATTTTTAAAAAAGTGTTTACTCTCTATCGAAAATACTTAATTTAAAAATATTATATAGACGTATCAGGTTTGCCTTCAAAAATTAAAACCGGAAAATTTCAATTCCTGTTTCAATTCAATTTCAATTTTTAAATATATTCAATTTTTAAAAAATTAAAAAACAAAAGTTTTTAACTCTCATTTCATGGAAAATACTTAATTTAAAAATATTATATAGACGTTTCAGGTTTGTCTTTAAAAATTAAAACCAGGAAATTTGAAGGTGTATCATATTCTTGATATAAAGTAGATTAGAAAAATATTTGCACACTGCCTTTTTCAGTTGATGTTTTAAAACTAATATTTAAAAAATAATTATTACGCTTTAGGCCAATTAATTCAGGATATTCTACCGAAAGGTCACGGTGGTCGATCGACACGAAATTTGGAGTAGTAGTGGAAAGGAGGCTACAAACTCTAAATATAAAATTTTAGGTGCGACTAATTAGTAGTTTCTGCGATGTTAATAAAAAACGATCGTACGAAGCATAATTGAGTGACAAAAAAAAATTTGACATGTTAAAATTAATTGTATTTTAATGCGAAATCGGGCGCGAACTTTTGCACTCACCTAATATTATTAACACTAGAACTATTAGGTTGGTACATATCAAATGTTATATTAGAAAGGTGGGATAAAAAAATAGTAGAACGATCAACAAAAACGAAACTTATAATTTTGAAAGGGAAGGCAAGACTGATACAACATTTCCACCCCGCGTTCAGCTTAAGACTAACTTTTTCTCCCCAAAAACGTGGCTCGTAGGCCCACGGTTGTTCTTTTCCCTCCTCGGGCTTTTCCCGCTTTCCTCCATGCTGTACGCATATTGCCAGCAGCAGGCCCCAAAAACGGTTTACAGTCAAACCCGAGGGACGATGGTCAATTCAACATCAAATGTCGGATTTTGACTACATGTAAATATTTGTATTCCTGTTTCCACCGTATGGTTATTTATGAGATAACCTTTTATACGGTTCGGTTATCTATTATCAGAGTCATATTATGTTCAAAACACTTTTCCTACATTGTGCATTTTAGCCACTTTTTGAAGATTTATTCCAAGTATAAATTTTATCGATATTCGTATAATTTTCTTATATGAACACAAACTTGACGATGATGCTACAAAAATCACTCGGAACATAAAACGAAGCGTTTGGACAGAATATTGTGGGCAAGAGGAAAGTTCAGCGTTGATTCGCAAAATTCCGTTCTAGAAATTTCTCTACGAAATGAGTTACGCGGTAGAGCCGAAGCGTCACTGGATAACGATGTATTGAAAGCACCGATGGAAAATAATTCGCGTCAAACGTCAAAAGAACTTGCTCTAAGAATTAATATTAATCAATCCATGATATTAGGTTGTAAACTATGAAACGGGCGATTTTTGTTTAGTCTGTGTTCAGCTGCGACTGAGAGAGATACATTGTAACGTGCGCTCGATATTTTTATTTATAAAGTTTAAAGGTATTCTTCTTACTCGTTTTCTAAAATTTTTTCGCGTTTGTATCCGATTTTTATTTTATTTTTATCCTAAACCAGATGGAAACAAAACGCGATTTACATCTACTCTTCTTGTACGAGTTTAAATTAAATCATACCGCGGCTCGAGCTTCGAGAAATATTAATCAGGCATTCAGAGATGGATCCACCGATGAAAAAAATGCTCGATATTGGTTCAAAAAATTTCGTTCCGGCAATTGGAGTATCGTGAACGAGTCTCGAGGAAGACCACCGGCCCATATTGATAACCAGGAATTAAGGATAACTGTGGAATCCGATCCACGCACAGCTAGTCAAACACTTGGGTCTAAACTAGGAACTAGTCGTACAGCTGTGTTAAAACATTTCCGTGCAATAAATAAAGTGAAAAAATTGAACATAGCTGAACACAGACTAAACAAAAAACGCCCGTTTCATAGTTTCCAACCTAATATTACATCACATTTTGTAAATTGGTAAGGTCAAAAAATGACACGAGGTTACTGTTATTTAGTAACAAAATCCGACATTTCATATGCACCAACCTAATAGCAGTTAAAATGACTGGTTCGTAATTTCTTATAAAAATTTTATAAATTTGCAATGATATATTTTGGAGGATTTTCTATGATTTTTTGTAAAAAATATGTACAAAGAATCGTTACCCTTATTATAGGTACTTTTTCAAATACCTATCATTTTGATTTCTTTGATACAAATAAGTCTACTTTAACCCTTTCACTACGGAGCTCTCAGAATTGAAAGAGCTCTTGGTAAACTAATGGATACAGTTTTTGTTGATATAACAAAAATATACATAGCAAAATTGAACACGTTGAGTGCCACGTCAGCCATCGGTGACTGACACTGAACTTTCCGTTTAGGCCGCGTCAACCACCGGTGGCTGACAGTGTAAAACATGATATAAAACTAAAAAATTTACAT
>SMSQ01013280.1:0-28791 GCA_019453375.1 Ctenoplectra terminalis | reverse complement strand
AAAAAAAGAATAAATAAATAAACAGGCAGAAGGAATGGACCAAAGAGCCGGCTAACTAACTTAATGCAGAAGAGCCATGTTTTTTCTTTCGTATCGTGCTTGGCGGCTGCGAATCGAGCCGGGGCTTATTTATTCATAGGATCTTCCATTCCGGCCTCTTCCAGTTTTCTCCAGACTTTTGTTTAATTAAGCAATTGCCAAAGCAACGCGAGAATAGTCGAAACGCTAAGATTCTTTTCACCTAACGAGATCCTCGTTATTAATTACGAGGTCGCGAAGTTTGTTTATTATCGTGTGATTCGATTCCAGTGAAACGGTATGGAAATGTCTGTCTCGAGTTATGAAATAAAAGATAAACTTTAGCGAGAAAATTATCATATTTTCTGCCGTGAAATACTTTTTTTTTTTTCCACTCTGCCTACGCTTGCTCCGTTTCCCTCGAACTGTTGCTCAACTAATGAAAATTGTAATTATTAAATTACACCAGCTTTTTGACGTGCTGCGCGTAATGAGAACGGTGATGATACGGGGAAACATAATTTTTCATAGGAACGTTGTTCCCATCTTTTGTTTTTCGCGTAATGATCCCCTCTAACGACGCACAGTAACAAGGTTTCAAAGGAATAATTAAAATTTGTTTCATGAATTACTTTATTATGGAACATATTCTAAATTATTTGCATTTAAAGCAGCACAGATATAAGAAATTATTTATTTGATTATCTGGATTAGAATTTAAATTTTTGCTAATGCATTTAATTATTACGTCTACTGCTTTAATATCATATATTTCGCAGGTCTAAAATATTTGAACGTTTGAAGAGAAAAATTTTTAACCAATACGAATGTCTGGTGTAACTAAGGAGAACAACAGGGTAATTAATTAACTTTTAGAGAATTAACTTTCTAATAACAAGCAAGAATTTATGAAACAACGCGGACGACATTTTCAACGATTTCCACGTTCAATTTCAAACCATATCCCTCCATAAAGAAATCGCATAAGAAATTATCATTCCACATTTTCGGCTTACCGTCGCACGAAGAATCACTTCGGACGTGCGACGATTTCAAGAACATCCTGTACGTCACCCGCTGTATCGTGTAAACTTACATCTCAACCACCGCCACGATTTCCACAGACAGCGACGAAACAGAAGGGCGAGGTTCGAGCATCGAATCCTCTTTCGCCGGAACGCTAAGGGAAAGAAGGCGGTGGAATTTCCAAGACCAAGAAACAGCATAATACGAACTTTACGAGAATTGTCAGCTAATACTGGCTTCCTCGTGGCGAGAGTTTTTTGCAAATTGACGTAAATTCCCTTGCCACTTCTTTTCCCTTCTATTTCCCTTCTGCCTGTTTTACGATGTACGTGCGTGAAGCCAGCTTCTCTACAAGTAATGTTTTACTGCGGTCGTTGACCCGATTCCGCGGGCTTGATCACGGATTCCCTTGTCGTCTTAACAACTACTTCTTTCACCTGCATAAAGCTATTCATAAAAGTCACCGGCACGCTTCGACGCCGACGTATAACAAGGTTGTTCCGGGAATCGTAAAGCAATGTTATTCCGCGACCACCGAAGCGAAATCAAAACTTAACGTCAGATTTATGCACATTTTCTGATCATTACTCGCTTGCCGCTGCCACGGTTCCATTGCCCTCGGCGAAATTGTTCATAAAATCGACCATCGAGTGGTTAAGGATACGCAGTTACGAATCGTGAACCAGTGAAATGGTTTTGCTGGTCGATAAATAAATATGGGTATCCTTGTAGGATTTCTTTTAACGTGTTATCTATACTATTATACAGTTTTATTTGATGCAAAATATAAAAGATAAAATTAATTAATACGATTGAGGTTTATGCGAGTTGCAACGACCTGGATAAACATATGGTCGTGGCGGCCCTCCTACACTCCGCCATCAGAGGAACCTACAACACCGACTTTCCCGCAGGTCCTCGAAAACAGTACGATTAGTACTTATACCGATCCCTCTCCTAACTTCAATATCTCCGCGTCTACGGCACGGGCCTGCTAGGATGTCTTACTGACGAGTCCATTAACAGGCCCCGGACGAAACGACCTTCCTATCCTTTTCCTTCCTTCTTTCACCCGTCACAGATTGGTGACCCCGAGTCAGCAAGAGAGCGTTAGCCGCAGCACACAGTAAGCAAGAGACATGATAAAAACCTGAACCATCGAACACTAGTGTGATTCATTACACGCAGAACCTAAACATCCTTCATAGTCAATCATATTCCAACTCTCTCGACATAACACTCTCGACTCCCTCTACTTTTCGACAACCTCGATGCTCTTTTTCACGGTGTCTTTTTCATACCAGAAAACCCACGCTAGTCCCTTTTTCTTCCTCCCTCGCACTCCTATAAACATTGCCGATGCATCGACTCATCGTCCGTCATTGCTTTCGCTTTTATTACCTTCTGTAAACCAAGGTTTCTTAAGATTACGACACTACACTGTGATAGTACATTTTATTATTATATTACTGTATTGATATCAGAGAGTCCACTTATAGGAATTATAAGTTCAAAATGTTTAAATCAATGTAGCAAAGTGAAATTAATTGTGACTTATTTCCGACCAGTTACCAAAATTGTAGTTGCAGAGAGCAAACTCTGTCGAATCGATTCTGTCTAACTATCTCCCGGTGGAATTAAATTTGTATCACGCGATATATCGTAATATATCTGTGTAACGTGTATATTATCGTAAATAGAACTATTTAAATGCTTAACGATACTGAAAGATTGTATATTCTAAAACTGGCGAAATGTATGAATAATAAAACAGGAACACGCGAGGAAAATAGAAAAATTGAAAACGTATGCGTCTAAACTAAAATCTGACAAAAAATCGTACAAAGACACGTTTAAAAATTATCACGATCCCCTGTATTATTTTTTTAAACTCATATCTTGCCACCTAACATTTTACCGCATTAATCAGCTGTTAATTAAAATTAACTACGCAATATTCACCCCAACTGAAGCATCAAACACCATTTCCACAATAACACCCCTGTTACCAGGTCAACCGCATCACCGGCTAGTTTTCAATATTTCGCACGATACACCGCGGTTTTGTTGGGATCCGACCGTGTCAAAGTTCAGTTAACGCAAAAATAAAAAATAATACAAAGATCAAAGCGGCCAGAACGATTTACTCGACGCTAATTATACATTCGCCGCAACTCCGCGGCAAACCCTTCCGTGTCAACGATCGCCGCGCTTCTCGATTCATTTGTACACTAATTAATCGTAGATTCTAGTCACGAGCAAGTCGCTCTGATCGTTGACACTGTTTCCTGGAGCATTTTATTAATTAAACGCGAATACTCATACGTTCTCGACATCGGAAGAATCGTGACGTTCGCGATGAAACATACAGACGATTGTCTTCGTGGCGAACTTTTGAAAATAAATCTTGATAAGTAGACCGCGAATTTTTATACATTTGTAGGAAATTTAAAACTGTAAGATTGCATATAATACACGTAATATGAAAAAATGTACATAAAAATATAAATTACAGTGTTGATAATAATTTTCTATCGAAGTTCTACTTTTCTTTGCTGTATATTTAAAAAATACGAATTTGCATAAAAATTCGCAGTCTATTTATAAGCAAGCAACATCCATTGCCTTGTAATCGCATCTTTTCTTCCAAAATAAGCACCGACAACGGATCACCTACTGTTTAACACTAGAACTACCGAACCAATCGAAATGACTTCATAATTTCTTATAGAAATTTTATAAATTTACAACCATGTATTTTTGCGTATTTTCTATGATTTTTTGTAAAAAATATATACAAAGAATTATCATTTTTATTTCTTTGATACAAATAAGTCTACTTTAATCGCCGGTAGTTCTAGTGTTAAATATAATAAACACAAAACGAAAGGAAACACCAACTAAATTCCCCCCCTGTCCTTAACGCCACAGAATCACTATCTAAAAGACAACAAATTATTCTTAAAAATTTAACCACCAGCCGAAACAGTCTCTAATCACAAAGTAATCAATGCGACCTTAAACTCAGTGGAAAAAACAATTATTCCAACGAATCTCCTTCGTAAAATTATTTTTTTCTTTCTTTCTTGTGTATTCCTATCACAGTAAGAATCAATGTATTCTCAAATAAATAATTATATTTTACAACGCGAACGAAAAGAACAAACCAGTGGTTAACCTTTCCGAAGTCACGGAACACTTCTGATGGTAAGAAAAATTTTCGGAACACAAATAATAGAGGCAACAGAGACACTTGCATAGGCAGTTCATTCGAAAATACAAGTTGCACCTTGTCCGCGTTTCGAATGGCATCGCGCATTTACATTACGGTCCGTTCGAGGATAGTTTCCTGGCTGGTACGCCGGTTTTATAATTTCACGGAACATTTGTAACAAGTTCGCGAAACACTAGTGTTCCTCGTAACAACGGTTAAGAACCACCGGGATAAAGAGATGCTCGAGAATAACGGCTGACCACGACCGTCCGTAACCACTTAACAAAGACGCCTCATCGTTTGAAGTTTTCCCTCGCGTGCTTTCTGTTTCTGTCTTTGTTGCGGTTCCTGTCTACGTTTCTGAAGCTATTTGGCGCTCATTTTGTGGCCAGGTAACCTAGACCTTCCTTTGACAGATTATTTTCAGGCTATTCTTTTTTGCTTTTTGTTTTTTTTTTTTCTTTATACCAGGATAGAGTATTATTCCAAGGATCGAGGAGATTTTACCTCCGTTCCTTTGCGTTTTAATCGTGAAGCTTTGGATCGGTTTGTTCGTGTGGTCAGTTAGTACTTTGCTGAACGATTAAAAAATACTTGAAGCGAACGATGAGAATGGAAGAGTGGTGAAACTTGTTATCAAATTGTTTCCGACAGCGAAAAAGGGTAATAAAAGAGAAAGCTATGAGGTTCGCAGGAGGCTGATCAGCGGAGACTAACCAGGTCTCAGCGAAGCTTTGGAAGAAACATTAAAAAGAGGAAATGCGAAGAGAGCTGAGAGAAAATGAAAAGATGAAGGAACAAAGCTCGCGCGGATCTGGCCACTGAATGTGCACAAGGACTAACTTTTCGCGCAAACGCATAAGAAAATTGAAGAAAGAACGGAAGAGAAAGCTAGGCGAAAAATGCATAGAAATTATGAAGAATAATAGAAGAGCAAAAAGCGCGGTGGTAGCGCTGTAGCTGCCACAGTTCTATTATCTGAAAGTTTCTTTATTAGAGCACTTATATGGCCACACAAATTGTACCACCTTTTAACAGCGAGTGAGCTAAGGAGCCACGACCACAAGCTGTGAATGCTTTTTCAGAACTGACAATCATACGCAACTGCGAAACGATTTATGTAAAATCCTACTGATGAGCTGTATACGCAATATAACGCAGTTCTATCGCATTAAATTATTCAAAACTATTAACTTTTAGCGCTCCTTTGGCTCCGCTACGGAGACGTTCTGCTTTCGACACGATTACGCTCAATTTCCAAAGGTATCATATGATGATTTAGAAAATGAAAAATTTATGTTTCGTTTACCAGAGGAAGAAGGATATTTGTAAAATTAATAAAAATAAGAACTTTCACAAGCAATAGTGTAGGTAGAGAATGTATGTGTGTGAAAGAGAGAGAGACTCCTGATAAAACCTAGGTCTTAAGTTTTCGGCCGCACCAATGCAACCTCGTTTCCTATTGGTTCGGCCTTTAGCCGGAAAATAATATAAAAGAGCCGAGGAAACATAGTTTTAATGAGATATAGATACAGAATTAGAGAGTTACCGAGAGAGTTATAGAGTTTAAGTCAATCACTGTAAAAAGCATTTCAAATATATACTACTATTCCTACAGTAGTAATTTTTTCAAAATAAAATTTCTTCTCTTTGGTGATATTAAAATAAATATTTTACTTTGGTGATAATAAAATTTCTTCTCTTTGGTAATTTTAAATTCTACTAAGAATTTTAAATTCTTTATCACCAAAGAGATGAAATTTTATTTTATATTATTTTATATTAAAATTCTTCTAAGAATTTTAAATTTTCTAAGAATTTTGTACGATATTCTTTGTCGCGTTCAAAAGCAACTGCTTCTATGTTGCGACGATTATCGCTGCGCTCCGATTAACTTAATACTGGGAGGGCTAGTTCTATAAGATGGTGTTTCAGGATGATGGGCGAAGAAGTCCACTCCGATACGTTATATATTATTTAATGTATAGTTGATGCTGAGTTGTACAAGTTGCTGGTGTTTCGATGTATCTTGGTGTTTTGTGTTTCTACTTTGATGGTGTGATGGTAACAGTAATATATTCCCTTTAATGTCATGTTGTGGTGATATTTATATGCTAAAGTATGTGGTGCTGAATGTTGATTGGTGGAAGTTGGAAGGGAAAGGGTAACAAGGAATCGGACATGAAGGTGGCTAATTGGTCAGAGGAATACGGCGATGGAGGGAGAAGGTGAGGGTGGAAGGAGTTTGAGTTAACGGGATATGGAGGAAAAACCCGGGAAGTAAGGAAAGTGACGAGGCTGAGGAGTTCGGTCTAGGATTTTATGGTAGGGCTGAGCTAATTGGTTTATGGTGGTTGATTGTTCGGTGATGCGACCGAACAAATTTTAAATTTTAAATTCTTCTAAGGTTAAAAGACCACCTTGATACAATTTGGTACAACTACAAAGTTCGCGATGTATCTGAATATTGGACAAACCGTGTTTTTCAGAAATAATGCAATTTTATTGGCCACTATCGTACGTTTGCCCATTAGTTCGGATACGAGAGACTCTACTGGATTAGAAAAGCACAAGAGTGTCCGAAAAATTGCACCGCGAACCCATTTATTTGGCCAAATATCTTCGCACACGGTTAAATCGATGACCTGTACGATCATAATGGTGGTTTAATCGAACTCCAGGAAAGCTGATTCGAGCACAGTGTTTCGACGGACCGTTGTAAAAAGAACGGCGATGCGCCCCATGGCGTTCGACGATCGTGTCGGAAGCCTCATAAAATGCAAATGTTGTTAGCATTCCCTTATATTCGCTTATACTTCGCAATCCTCGCGATATATGCACACCCATACGTACGTTCCGCGTTTGATATTCAAACGCTGAGATTTACGAGCGAATGAAAAATACATATAACGTTGTACGCTAACGCTTCGTCCACGCCGGCTCCGATACGCCACCTTTTCATACGAATAATTTCGAATTTGCAATTGTTATTCATCTGTCCCGACGTGCTTGCGCGTTTATGAAAGAGAACAACCTCGTTCTCGCGACGATAATAGTCGACTAAACCGTGGACGAGGCAATGCTACCACCGTTTAACCTTTGGTACCGATTCTACTTTTGTGTTTTTGACTATTTTCTATTTGATAGGGTTTGGTGTGTATTTAAATAGTTCAATTATCGGGGAATTAAGCAATAATCTATTCAGAAACTATTATTTTGTTAAGATTGTTGATTAATCTAAGTATTTAGTAGGGTTGTGTATCCACTTAAATAATTTAGTTTTTAGGGGATTAATCAGTAATCTATTCAAAAATTATTATTTTGTAAAGATTCTTGATTAATCTAAGTATTTAATAGGGTTTGGTATTTTTAATAATTTAGTATATTTAGTAGGACTAAGTATAATTTAAATAGTTCAGTTATTAGGAGATTAACCGATGATCNGGGTTTGGTATTTTTAATAATTTATTTTTCAGGGGATTAATCGGTAATGTATTTAAAAATTATTATTTTGTAAAGATTCTTGATTAATCTAAGTATTTAATAGGGTTTGGTATTTTTAATAATTTAGTATATTTAGTAGGACTAAGTATAATTTAAATAGTTCAGTTATTAGGAGATTAACCGATGATCTATTCAAATACGATTATATTATAAAAATTCTTGATTAATCTAAATATTTAATGGGATTGTTACTGTTCTGAACGCTCAGAGATTCATGTTCTCTTACTCTATTAATTTTCAAAATAGCATATAACATTAATTTTTAAATATGAACTAACAGTGATGCGAATGTACCATTTTTCGACCCGACCCCGTTTTCATCTTTTATTCGAATCTTCTGAATTAAAACAAATATAAAGAATTTCTTATTAATACTCGTATATTTTCGTCTCAATTTCATGTTGAAGTTTCGTTTTTCTTTAAATTAGATAGCTTTGTTCAAAGAAATGAGAGCATAGTTGCATAGAAAAAATCTTGAAGAGCGTAACAGGGTTGAATAACTTAAAATCAGTGCAAAATCAATACTTGCTATGAATTGACACTCGTATGAAACCATTATTGTTGTGTTAATTTTATTTAGACTTTTTAACAGAAATTAAAGACTTTGCATTAGAAAATTGCTTCATAAAAATAACATACGCTTGTGTTTACTATTCAAAAACGGTGCATGAGAATTCCGTACTATCATTAGTATTCTCTATCGGTGTACCACTTTCAGATGCATAGAGTTTATGTTTCGCGTGACGTTTGCTATCGCAACGCAACGTATCCTCCAGTGTTTCGTGTGATTTCCCCCGAGACGGCAAGAGTTACACTTTTTTAACACTGAATTAGAAAGTTTCCTTCATAAGTAAACCAGATCAAACAGTGTGTACGAATGAACAATTTTCTCTTTACCATATTCAACCTACTGCTAAAAATTTTCAAGAAATCGAATTATCCTCGCTTAACCCGTGAATCCTGCATATTCATTTCTTCCCCTACCACGAACTGCGAAACCAATTTCAAGTTAAGAGAGCGTCAAATGATTAATAAAGTAGTAAAATAAATTTANTGCTGAAATGTTTACTGCTTATTATTTCCAATTTTTTCTCTTTTTTTTTATTCGAACGGACAGTTTTAAAAATATACGCTCGTANAGAAATTAAAGACTTTGCATTAGAAAATTGCTTCATAAAAATAACATACGCTTGTGTTTACTATTCAAAAACGGTGCATGAGAATTCCGTACTATCATTAGTATTCTCTATCGGTGTACCACTTTCAGATGCATAGAGTTTATGTTTCGCGTGACGTTTGCTATCGCAACGCAACGTATCCTCCAGTGTTTCGTGTGATTTCCCCCGAGACGGCAAGAGTTACACTTTTTTAACACTGAATTAGAAAGTTTCCTTCATAAGTAAACCAGATCAAACAGTGTGTACGAATGAACAATTTTCTCTTTACCATATTCAACCTACTGCTAAAAATTTTCAAGAAATCGAATTATCCTCGCTTAACCCGTGAATCCTGCATATTCATTTCTTCCCCTACCACGAACTGCGAAACCAATTTCAAGTTAAGAGAGCGTCAAATGATTAATAAAGTAGTAACATAAATTTATTATCAAAAAATACAAGCAGCTAAACTTTTGCTAAAATTTAACGTTCAAATTAAAAATGAACCCTTAAATTACGGAAAATTTTGTGAAACACGACTGTGATCGATAAGAAACTTTGAGATATGTAAGACGGCTACTGTTTCTATTTACACGAACCTGATACACGATTCGATGCACGAAAATTACAAATTGTCCATTCGCGTCTCAGAATTTTCCAGCATCGACAGAAATCACCGATGCAAATTACGCGAGACGAAATTTAAAACTCCTCCTCCGTGCCCTGTTATTTTTCACGTTCATTGTTAATGCAGGGCAACGTCAAAGCTCGTTCGAAATTCAAACAATGCTACCAAAGTCCGGACGAAAAATGTTAATCATGTCTCGAGTTCCAACTTTCAGTTTGGCTGAGACAAAAAAATACAAAACCGAGATACTTTTAACTTGAGTTCGTTCGATGTCGTATAACGGTAGTGAATCTATGTTCGTTCCACCATTTTTGTTTTCAATTATCTCGTTATCGACGTACGAATCATTTAAAAACCCAACATTTACACTTTTGTAAATTTATTAATTTTAATACCAGAGCTCATAATTGCTATTTAATTCTTTACAAATCAAATGATTGAAATTTGACTTTAATGTGGCTCGTGTAAAGCTCTAAAATAATTGAAGATCTTGGTGCAAGAACCGGGTAAGTTCAGATTTTAAAATTTGTGAGAAAATAAAACAATCGGTGTAAAAATCGATGTAAAAAAATACAGGATATAATTTTACCGAAAAGTGGACTTGTTCGGTTTTTGGATCGAAGTGTTCAATTTTCTCAGTCGCGTTTTCTGAAAACGTTAGACGAAGATAATGTGAACGATGCGTTTGTTTAGATGTTTGATGCGAGACAAAACGATAAACAACGCATCTGCAATTCAGTACAAAGATCATACTTTTTTACAGAGTAAACAGACGCTCAACAGGTGTTCGCGCGTCCCTTTGCCATTTCGATGAAATAAACAGACAGTTTTCTTTACCCTGAACATTTTTTCTCCTGGCTAAAAAGGAAATTAATGAACGAGAAAATAAAATTAAAACAAGGTTCGATTGAACTACGTGTTAGGAAACGGTTCTGTTCATTTTTCTGTGTTTCCAAAATTCGAGACGCAACTATAACCGCATAATTATTAACGTACTAAATTGTAGAAGAATTGATTGATAGTTTTAAAATCATAATTCAAATATACCCTCCATAATCCGAATTTTGATTGTTTATGACAGAAATAATTATTTTTACACGACCAAATTAATTTGATCTAAAGAATCATATCGATGCTACAAAACCAGATAACTCTAAGTGCCATTTTTATCAAAAATTATAATTTTAGAGCCTTACGAAATATTATGTTGTCCCAAAAGTTTCCTTCGTTTTATTAACAAGTAACGGATGCATAATACATTTCATGTTTTATAATATAGTATTATTTTATATAAAATCAATTTTGCTCTATTATCTTCCTTCATCTCTTAACCCCTTGCCTTATAATCACGAGTCACACTCCTGTTGATAATACAAATGCAACAAAGCTAGTGTATTAGTAATAAAGTTTAATTTTAATTTTAACGGTAGTTTCAGTTTATAAGACTGAAAATTACCGAATGTAAATTACATAGAATATTTTTATTTTTTGTATTCGACACGATATTATGCAATGAATGCCTATCGTTAACAAATGTGGTTGCTGAAATAATAATAAGGCAAAGGGTTGAGAAATTAAGCCACATGTTTATATAAACACTGTCAAACGAAGCCACAGCATGAAGATAACGAAAGAAACTATCGAGACAACCTAACACCATAAATTCCCTGCAGACAATAAAGTAGAAAATACCTGTACACGTTTCAAAAATTCATTACGACTAAAACACCAGATCAAACCATTTCTCCCTCCTCTCTCAAAAAAAAAAGAAAAAGAAACAAACTTCATAGCTTACAACAGTCTATCTTTTAGCAATCGACATAACTCAGCCCAAACCAAACCTTACACGTTACCCGAATCCCGCTCAAGAATCCAACAGCCAAAGTGTCCTCCAACAAACATCCCGAACAAAGTTCCAAAACCACCGAATCCACAAATCAAAATTTCGCTCGAGTCTGCTCGCTAATTAAATTTTCCTCCATTATTAAACTCTCTCGGCAGACGTTCGAAAATTGCCCAAAGAAGAAGCAGAACGCCAGATACGTCGAGCATCTGTTGCTCGAGCAATCACGTAGCCGAAGCAGAACGCGCGAAACAACGGCACAGAGGCAAACGCTATCCGACCCGCCGGCATCTCGATATTAACATTCAAAGTGTATCAGGCGGCTGGAGCTACCGGAAAGACAAAATCGAATCCTGCCCTCGATTCCTCGTCCCTCGTGTCCTGTGTCATCGGGCGTCGAGCTCGCGACGCCGGGCCATTCGTTTACGATCGAGCCAATGATAGATTCGTTATTACTCGCGAATCTGATATTCTCTATACGTTGGATGATCGTGTAACAGAGAAAAGGGGAGCTGCTGCTCAGTATGCATTGCGGTCTTTTGGCCGAGGGATAATATCGAGCTCCCGGCGTATCATACGCCCGGTACATGCACATATTCCGCTCGGCCAATACGATCTCTCGTCCCCTCGGTGCAGGCGTCGTGTACACGCCGCAATTCTACTTCAATGTGTCGATCTGACGTTACTTGTGTACGAAATGCAATATACCTGGCCGGAGCTTTCGATTTTGCGCGTTGTCCGACCGCAACAACTTACACGCGCCACCCAATCAGCCGGCTATGAAAGAGGTACAACAGCGGCGTGATTTAGCGCGCACCCTGATGCTTATGGGTGTCCAGTGATTCGCGGCATCGGTCAGATTAGCCGTGGACAAAAAGCAGGTATATTGGTCGGCTAGTTGGTTCGAATGTTGCAGGATAGTAGGTTGGATGCGCATATGGATTAATTTCTTGCCCGATAACGCGCTGATGAAGCGGTTGAATAGGCGGTCGACGATCGAGAGAGCTATCGAGATTGGTTTCTTTGAATATGAATGAGGGATAGCGGTCGAAATAATGGATCGGAGTGGACGTTTAATGTTGATGGCAGTGTGGTCGCGTGGGGAATATTGGTTCGATTAATACGAGTTGGAGTTGCGAACTTGGACGGTAAGATCGGGTAGTTTCAGGCGGTGGTAAGATTTTCGGTTATCGTTCTCTAGGTTTATGTTCGGTCGAGGAAAAAGTGGAAGAATCGCTGGGAAATGTTTCCTTTAACCTAGGAACTAATTTTACCAAGGTTTTTAGGACTCTGTATGAACTGGAATATCTATTTGGAAATGATAGAAATGTAGTGAAATATTTAATTCTGTGTTAATTACTGTGTTTAATACTGTTGCAATAGGACGGGACGTTTAAAAGATTCGATCGAACAGTACCAAACTTTGCGATTTTTCTTCTCTTATTTGAGAAAGAAATAAAAATACAGAAAAGCAAAGTTGATTATGTACGCGATTCTTATCAATGTTTGTAAGAAAATTAAAATTTTTCTTGTGAGTGAAATGATTCGATCTCGTGTAGATTACGAAGTGTTATTCGATAACATACTGAATAATATAGATATTAATATCATGTAGATTACGAAGTGTTATTCGATAACATACTGAATAATATAGATATTAATATCATGTAGATTACGAAGTGTTATTCGATAACATACTGAATAATATAGATATTAATATCATGTAGATTACGAAGTGTTATTCGATAACATACTGAATAATATAGATATTAATATCATAAATCTACAATATTTAAGTTAGCAACTAAATATCAACTGAACCTACAATATACTCCATCTTAAAAAAACTAGTCCATCACTCCCGTATCACAAAACAACTTACCCTACTAAAAACAACTCAAACAAAGATCACGAAAGCAAAAGCTTCGGTATCGCAAAATTTTTTCAAACAAGACCACCAACGACGCATTACCATGGACAGACAAACATGAAATTCGAACAAAACCGATCTGGCCGACGCTAAAGTGGTTAAGAGATAGAGCTACAAAGAAAAGAATCATGAAGCTCGTAAAACGTATCACCGTACCGCGCTCTTCAATTTATTTATTTCCCTCCATACCTTCTTTCACCACCAACTTCCCGCTTCTCATAAATCATGCGTTTAACACGAACGCGATCTCGCGAACAAGTTCAAGCCGGTCGAAACTTTGCCGCTACACGAGTTGCAATGCTTGCGATCCCGTTCGCCTGCCAGAATCGGCATTATCATACACGAATGGGAAATCGATAAAATTTAAAAGTCGATACGCGCGACGATGCCGCCGCGGACGGCAGCGGGTCACGATCGATCGTGCGCGAGTATGCATTTTTCAAATGTTCGGGCTATCGCGATGCGGTACATTAAACTAGAAACACATTGCCGGAAGCGCGGCATATATGGATCATCGATGGAACGAGGCAATACCTACGCGCTGGCCGGCAATTCGCGAATCGAGCATTTCACGAATCCCCACAACTTCGGTAATGCGTTGAGAACCTAAGGATTTTCCCTGCGTGCATTTTGGCGCGGCCAACGTTTTCGGTTCAACGAACTTTGTTGTCTCGCAGAACATACCATTTGGCGTATCTTTCCTCGCGATTCGTCTTCTTGGCCGGAGAATGTGATTAGAATACGGGGATCGAGGTTCGAGTTTATGTACAGATGTCCAAAAAAAAAATGTATACACAGTTTGAATGATTATAGCTTCACTTTTTATCCGGATATAATTAATGTTTAAACTGCAAAAGAATTTAGATAAAATATTATTATATATATTATATAGTATTATATTAATATATTATATAGATAAAATTCCAATAGTATTTTTAAATAAATTCTCTTTTCTCAAAAGTTAATCTTGGTCCACTCGTTGTTTCCAATTAATTACACCATTAATGGAAAGAAAAATCAGAAAGCTATGATCGGTTAAACAGTGTATATATTATTTTGGGACATTCTGTGTATATCGCTGCTTTGATAGCGGCGCAAGGTAACACTAGAACTACCAAAGTGAAATTTTGTAAATTTATTGTGATACATCTTTAGGAATTTTTTGTGAGTTTTTATTAAAGATATGTATAAATTCGTCTTTGCACCGTGTGTCTTTTTCGCCTGTATTTCAGTTTTTATTTCTTCGGTATAAATGAACATATTTTAATCGTCGGTGGTTTTAGTGTTTAAAAATTTAAATCTTAGAGGAGAAGCTTTCTAAAATTTAAATTTGAATTATCTTGAAAATAGTAAATGCAGGATATAATAATGGTTATTATTAATGTGGATCTTGTATTTAATAGAAGCAAATTTGAAATTTCAGTTGCGGGATATATCCATGTATTGTCGGTCATCTACGAAGTATTGATCACAGATTTTAATTAAATTTCAGTATACAATAGATGTCGAAAAAATATTCGACGCGTACCTTATCGATTCATGATCAATTGCTGTCGAAAAATTTTGTTCGTTACTAGCTTTTTATATTCCACAATTAAATTTAAGAATTTCAACCTACGTTTAAGAATTCGATAAACCGAGTGAAATATCAGAGCAATTCTAATGTGAAAAAAAAACAATTGAAACATAAATCTGAAACACCTAAGAAAAAAACTTTACGTTTATTCATCTTCCCATCTAGCACATATTTTCTACATTAACCAATCTTGAATATGTTTACGAAATACCTAAATGTACCTATATTTCATATATAATAATTACACAAGGAGCCATAAAACATGGAATAAAAACGAAACGCAGCTAAATTAAAAACTGATGAGCTCTGTGTTCCTCGACGCGGCACATTTTTCTTCATAGGGGTAGCGTTACGAAGATAAAATGATTTATAAGCGAGAAGAGGGTGTGTCGTTTTTTACCCCAATGTTGGAGTCCAAACGCACGACAATGTAATCTCAACGATCAGTTTAATCTTAATATCTGTTCCTAAATTGCTTTCCTAGCCATGATAACGTTCGAAATTGGAACAAAAAAAAAAAAAAAAAAAAAGATTTATCCCATGTTTACCTTCGGCATACAAAACGGTAAAGTATAGGATCGGTTCGTTGCGCCATAAAAATACGAATCACATGCACGGCGAACTATTCAGTTTCGAATAAAGTGAGTGAATTATTGGATCGCACGAACCATTATTGGATCGCATTGGGACCGAATCAAAACGCGGATATACTAACAATGTTGCATATTACTCGTTCAATTTATCAGCTAGCGATGCGGCTCAATTTAAACTCGAACCTTACATTCCGCGCGCCGTTGATTTCGCGAAACAATATTTCTCGTCGGTGGAAAAAATGTCGATGGTACACGGAATGATTGCCCCGATCTAGTTTTCCCACACGATTTTCCACGAAACTGTCGATTATTCCGGAAAACGTTTCTCGAATGAAATTCGTATTCTGTTTCGAGAAGAACGTCTTCAAGATTTCATAATTAACGTAAACTTTGTAACCGGAATCGATTCATGATGCGCAAATTATTATTCGGAATGATTCCAACTTATTTCAAACCAGGTTTCGTGAATGATTAAAAGAACTTGCAAGAATTGCATTTTCTTTATTTTGGGATAAGAAAACTTGCTTATTACAAACTCGCAATTTTACTTGCAATTCACACTTCTTATATCAACGTGTGAAAAAAAATTTAATCGAATCCAGATGAATTTAAATTAAATCATACATAAAGGAGTTAAGCGCGGAGCTAATTTTGCTGTGCTTTCCGTTCAGTCAATGTAAACGCGTGACAGAAAACTATTCCTTCGTGTTGGAGATTGTACCAAAAAATATCATACTTTGAAAAATTATAGATAATTATTTTACACTCATACATTTGCAATGCTCCTTCAAAAATAAATAATTTCTAACAAAAATATTCTTACAATGCTGAAAGTTTTTCGCATGTTTACTGAAAACAACTGCAACCTAGCGAGAATCGCGTATAAAAATCTAGCGTCGAATAAGGGTTAAGGGTTAGAGGTATGTGCCCCGATACCTCTTGTCCACAGTGATGCTCGCTCGCCAATCACCTCCGTCCTCAAAGCGTTAAAAACAACGAAGAGACATGATCGCAACGTAGTAAGAACAGGGAATCCTGCCGACTCCCCGAATGCGAGTACATACACGCGCAAAGTATGAGAGAGAGACCGGACGTGTTCCTCAGGAGTTCCCGGTGCCTCCTCATAGCACTAATGATCGCCAATGGAGTTTTTAGCGAGTAAGAATCTCACACTCCCCAGCCCCTTCTCCAGAAGGTCGGAACATCTTTTGANGGTACCCTTCCAACTCGTTCACCCTTATCAGCCATATTTCGTGTATCATAATGGCGCTTGCACACGTACCAGCAACAATCAACGGTAAATCCGGTCGGGTCGTTGAGCTAAATCCACGACCGATACCACGATACGTCCCTTAGGGGGGCGACGGTGGACCGGATGAGACAGGCAGATTACCTAATCACGGCTAACCCGTAAAGCAATCAAATTCTCCGCGGTATCGCGGTCAATGTGTTAGTCCTCGCGTTGGTGTAAAGGGTGGCTAGCAGGCCCGCAACGAAGGGCGATCGAAGGGGAACGAGCCCTCGCGAGGGGCAGAGACGAAAATGGGAGACGAGGAGCAGTTCTCGCAGGCTGTTAAATTCGATTTAAACCATTAATGCGGTATTGTCCATTTAATGACCGTGCGGCACGGCCTTTCCTTTCACAGCCCCGTCTACGGGCGCTGCTGACTCCTTCTTTTCGAGAAATTACAACCGCGTGAGTTAACGCAGCGTCTGAAATGTGCTGAGTGCACCCTCCAACCCCTGTGGAGACGAGGGGAGGTTTCGACTTGTCTCGTGGGTGCCTATTAAGTCAGATGTGTTTCGATACGCGCGATTGGGGACGGCATGTTTGTTGATTCATTAAAATTTATGGCGTCGAAAGAGCGTGAACGAGGGTCGAGTTGATTTCGGTGGATAAGTGACGCGTGAATGGACTTTACGATAATTTTCTATTTTATGGGGGTGGTTATGGTTTTTCTTTCGGCCGGGAGATTTGAAGCTACAGTTAAGAGCTATTGTATACGATTAATTACGGATTTTTATGCAAATTCATACTTTTGTGGATATAATTGAAGACATAGAAGGTGGACAAGAAATTGTTTCGTTCGCTAAATGTTACAACGAATACTATATTTTGGGTTTGTTTGCGTAACTTTATTTATTAAGCGCGTTCCGTGAATTTTTATGCCCTCAAATTTTCCTTAAGTGCATATAAATCTGAAGTGTAACGAGAAGAATTTTGATATTTGGTTCCGATTCAGAATTTCGGGATTGAAATGGATCGTATATGTTACAGGAGACGCTTCGAAGAATTTAAATAGAAACGGAAAGAATATCGCTTTAACGAAGAATCGAGAAGAAAATAAACAGCTGAAAGTTCATTATTTAACTCTTTGTATATAATTTTCTTCAGAGATTATATTTTTAATTAGATTCTATATTTTCATCATTTCAAATAAAATAAAAGTACATTAACCAAATAAATAAGAAATCGTAAACATTCATAATTTTCTTTTTTTCTTTCCAAAAGAACACTTTAAGATATCGCAATAGCTCTTTGAAACTTAAACAAGTCTTCGAGTGCAAACGGTTAATATTGACAATACTCCAGAATATTTTTAAGCTTCTATAATTCAAGATTAATTAATAACGATTCTCAAAAAAAATTAAACACACTGAAAATTAAAATTAGTCAATCGAGTCATCAAGATCTCCAAAACACTTATTTTTATTTACAATTATGTAAGTCACCAGTTCCAACTAAAGCGCCCCAGTATGGAGATACAATATATATTAAAGTTCTTATCGGGCTATAATGCGACAACCTTAATTTACAACCCTAATCTACAACCACTCATCAATCCCGACCATAAAAGCAACTAATAAAATATTCAAACCACCCCTCTGCAAATAAATTACAGGACTTGAGACAGGAAAACCTGATATACTAACGACGCTGTAAAATCTGTAGATTAACAGAAACCTCCAATCGAAGTGGAATTATTTACAAGTTCCGTAATACTTTTTTAACGATTCGATATCAATCCCTTTCCACGTTAACGACCCGGCCCAACCCTTTAACCCTGATGCGTGTGCGATAACACTGACGCACACGCGTTTCCCACAAGTGCAATCGACCATCATCATTATGGACTAGCTCCGTGTTTGCCGTGCAGATTGTAGTCCAAACAATTTTTTCTCCTTAAGCGTTCTGGTCACCGATCACACGAACGTAGACCCTCGTATATACGCGAGCGTTTCTGGCAATAAAGCGTCGCGACGACTCCGTCGGGACGGCGGTCACTTTTAATCGGCCATTTATCATTTCCGAGTTGGAACCGGTACGATTCTCGCGCACCCTTTCAGAGAATCGGGTTTTTAATATTACGTTGTTGCATAAGTTTTGTGTTCTAACCCTCATTCGTTTATTGCATCAATTTGATTTTTGTTTTTTTTTACAAAAACTGATTATAATAAATTTTAGAAACAAAGATAAAATTCTTGTAGATTTCTTTATTACTTGTGAGCAACGTGAGGAATTATTTGGATGAACAGAAATTTCGTATTTTTGTTTTTTTTACAAAAACTGATTATAATAAATTTTATAAACAAAGATAAAATTCTTGTAGATTTCTTTATTACTTGTGAGCAACGTGAGGAATTATTTGGATGAACAGAAATTTCGTATTTTTCGTTTGAAAATGAATTTGAAAATTTATCTTTTTAGTGTTTATTTTACACTAAAGAATTAAGTTGGAAAAATGTGGGACGAATGAGGGTTGATTTCTTAGTACCAGAGATGTAATAATTTGTGATATAACGAAAAATTGGAGAAAAATATTTTTGTCAACTTACCGTTGATGAGAAATACAAAGAGATTTTTATAAGAATTTTAAATTGCTAGTGGTGCGAACTAAGTAAGGTATTCTTCTTTTTAATTATTTATAATCGAAATTTTTGTTGCTTATAAAAAAATTATACGCGATTATAGTTTCTCAACTTGATCTAAAAATTGGGAACTAATAATTTCTATAAACAGCCTATTTGAAACTAGGACGATTGTATACTGATAAATATTTAAGACTCAAAGAATGATTTGAGAATAAATCCGAATATTTTTAAAAAGAAGAAACCGTACAGCTGAAAATGTACGAAAAAGTGTTACAAATAATACTGAAAAGTTCACGGTTTGAAAGGAGCATAACTCGCTCACAAAAATCGAATTTTTCAGTACGTCGAGTAACGTAATAATATTTTCGAACACGTTAATGTTAGTACAGAAATAACGAGACGCGAAGACCTCGTGAAAAGAACTGACAATAATTATAATATCGACATCTGAATACGAAAAGCTAACTTACTCTCGCAATAACGCACGTGTGATAATTAAATTTGTTCCGAATTAAAATAACGAGAATTATAAAAATAACTGTACAGTTTCATTTGAAAAATTAAACGTAAAATCCACGCTGCGGTAAGAAAAATGTGTGCGTGAAAAATGTTTAATTCTAAAAATTATGAATTAAAAAATTTTATTCAACGCGTCGAAATAAATAACTGTAAGTTGAGAGACACCGGTGTAATATCGTAACATAATTAACGTAATGAAAACAATACGGAATGAATTTCTATTAACGTAATTAAAAGGTTATACAGCGATGTACCAACTCGAATATTATTGGAATTGAACCATCTATTTCTGTACCACGCATCGTTTCAAAAAAGAAATACCAATTTTCCAATAATAAAAAAGAACAAACAAATCTTTATACTTTAACCTTTTGAACTCGTACGTTATACTGAAGATAATGATAAAAATTTATTATACATCCTATTCTGCACGTTGCAAATTATTTTAGAAACTATCATATTTTACTATTATCAAATTATTTTAGAAACTATTATATCACTTTACAAGACTATAAGAAAAAATATTGTAGTACATAAATATAAAACATTAACCCTCTATGGGACCGTGTGACTTAAAAGTTACAAACTAATGTATCTATATTTAAAAAAATTAATTTTGTTTAGTTATCACTGTACTATTAAATTTAATTACTGTATTACTGTAGCGATACCACGATCCTTCCATAGCAATTATTAGTTTAAAAATATTCAAATAAAAGTGAAAAACTGTAATCAATCGTAGCTTTTTCTCTGATAAGCAGACAAAATTCAGGCTATAGAAGGTTAAATTTTACCATTTACATTGATATACTTAATTTAACTTAATATAAATAATACAAATAAACGCATAATAACGTTAAAAAAAATCGAGTTCAAAGAGTTAACTTTATTTAACATAAAGCATAATTATTTCTACCGAAGAAGTCAAAATGAAAGGTATACAAGAAAGAAACAAAGCTTTATTTATATGTTTATCAAAAAATCACGAAAAATCTCACCTTAATTTACAAAATTTCTATAAAGAATTACGAATGAGTCATTTTGACAACTTCGGTGGTTCCAGTATTAAAAATAAAAATCCAAGTTCTTTAACCAGTTAAGTGTGACGACTATATCCGTGATGGAGATATGGCAGAATTTTGTGTCACGACGGATGTAGCCGTGAATCTTTGTTACAATTTGATATTTAAATTGTAATTTTCGTGAAAACTAAATTATATTCCTAAATTTTAATATTTTTAAAATGTTTAGACCTCAAGATGAAATAAAACGAACAAATAAAAATTATAAATAATTTGAGTTGGATTCGTAACTTCCTCAGAGCTAACTATACCCGTCATCGCTTGATTATCGGGACACGTTTTGCAAAGAGATCGCCACAATTAACTGGTTAAAATCGAACATTCAAATAAAACTGGATTAAAAATAAAAGTACCACTTACCTGATTAACAGTAGAGATACCGAAACCGAAGGTGCAACTGTGTCACGGGTAGAAACTCGTCTGAGCAGTACCAGACACCGCCAAAGTGGACGATGATCGAAAATCGGATCACAGTTCGTTCAAAGAAAGTCACTTATTTGACACAGAAACACGATACACTTAATAGTGATTAAAAACTCGATCGAATTGAATTGAATTGAATTGAATTGAATCGCATTGAATCAAAAAGAAACATGGCGTTCGCGACAACAGGACCGTCACCCGTCCGATACCGAAACACTTGTGACACGAGAAACGACATGTTCGTTCGTTCGACTCGAGTCGTACCGCTCGAACATAAACAAATGATCGCGTCGAGAATTTCGCGGTTTCAATCACGGTGGTGCACGAAGCTCACATTATTTAAACTTTTTCATTTGTTCGTTCTACTTTGTTTTGACCTTCAAAGATTCTGCACATATTAAAACTTACGAATATTAGTTTCCGGTAAGATTACAATTTAAATAGGAAATGGTAACTAAATTTTACGTATGACGGATATAGTCGTCGTGACACAAAATACTGCCATTTCTCCATGACGGATATAGTCGTTTTGACACAAAATACTGGAATTTCTCGATGACGGATATAATCGTCTTGACACAAAATACTGCCATTTCTCCGTGACGGATATAGTCGTCGTGACACAAAATACATTTCTCCATGACGAATATAGTTGTCTTAACACAAAATACTGCAATTTCTCCATGACGGATATAATCGTCTTGACACAAAATACTGCCATTTTTCCATGACGGATATAGTCGTCGTGACACAAAATACATTTCTCCATGACGAATATAGTCGTCTTAACACAAAATACTGCAATTTCTCCATGACGGATATAGTCGTCTTAACACAAAATACTGCAATTTCTCCATGACGGATATAGTCGTCTTAACACAAAATACTGCAATTTCTCCATGACGGATATAGTCGTCGTGACACAAAATACATTTCTCCATGACGAATATAGTCGTCTTAACACAAAATACTGCAATTTCTCCATGACGGATATAGTCGTCACGGCACAAAATACTGCCATTTCTCCGTGACGGATATAGTCGTCAAACACAGCTGATTGGTTAAACGCAATAGCGAGAAAGAAAATCGTCTACACGAGCTACGTTTGGACTCGAATTTTCGCGGCGCGAAAAAGGTGCCCTAACCCTAATGTACGGTGATACTTTTACACTAATTCCGGCGCTGTAATAATTTCGCTATAATACGATGATTTTTCTTACTTATCGACGGTAATAATGTACAATATTGTACAATGAACCGAATTTTTCGCACCCACGCTATCGGACATCTTACTCACGCGCGCTCGCTGAATTTTCGCGACGCGAAAAAAGTGTCCTAACCCTAATGTACGGTTATAGATTTATACTACTTCCGATGTTATGTTATGATACGATGATTATGATTATTTATTGACGGAAATAATGTACAATATCGAATAATGAACCGGAATTTTTTGCACCCACGCTATGGGACCGGTTACTCGCACGCACCCGCCTCGAATCTTTTCGCGTGATGCCTTTGCGCATACTGTACTGCGCAAATGGTTTCTCGCGCACGGCTGCCGCGAAATTTTAAACGTTCGGAGAAGGAAAATTTGGAGTGGGAAAGACTGAATTGTTTAAAATAGAGGAGAAAGATGTTTCTTGAAATTATTTGTGAATTGTATGGAATGAATATTGAAAAGTAAGCCAGAGATTTTGAAAATAGATAGTTAAAGTTATGGAATTATGTAGTTATGCGTAAATGCTTATGGAATACTTTTTTTTTTTTTAATTGTAGAAAATGGTTAAAGTGGGAAGAATAATTAATATGCAAGGGAAGAAGTACGACTGTTAGTTTAATTTTGATATATTGTTATAAATATGAAGTAATTGATTATTTTACAACATTTCTAACGATAAATATAATATTCTTCTCTATTTTCAGATTTTATCAATTAGATTTATATTTTCTTTATTGACTGAACATTCCTGCTAAAATTTTAAACAACAAATATTTATAATAATTCACGGAATATTATCATTATAATTCAAATACTTTTCGCTTTTATATTTTCAAACCTAGAACCAATAATTACGTAGCTTCGTTAAAAAATAAACGAGGATATAATTCACTAAAAAGCCTACGCATGACAACTAAAAAGATGCAACATGTAATAAATAAATAAAATAAAAAGAAATCACTGCTGAAAATGTAGCTAACGAAAGAAGAGATCGTCGAGATATCAAAAATATTCATAATTCATCGAAGGCATCTGTCAGCTAGGTATTTAATTAAAATCTCGGAATAAAATTTAAAAAAAAGCGGTATTCATCACTTGTGCAATGGTTCTTTTCTCAAAGCCAATATGTATATCGTATTTCACAAACTGCATATCCTGTTCGTTGATGCACAGATATTAACTACGGATGTGACGCAGGTTAAACGCTTTGATGCGTGATGCATAAATAATGGCCAGAACGATTAATAACACGACCGTTAACTCTATGATCCTAGTTAATAAGAGATAGAACGATAATACAAGCCAAATGATAGCGGTTGCTCGACGCGTATCTATTCGAATAATTTCAGTTGTTCGCGTTTCGTCGAAGAAATATCTGTGTAATTGATTACAGTGATATGGACAAATTACTGAAAGCACCTTTTTTGCACAAAGTATAACGATTTAACGATACTATTTAAATTGAAAAACCAGAACGGTTGACTGGAAAAATTAAAATATTTATAAAATAGGAATCAATTTTCTGTTGTCTTCTTTACACGAAAATATCTAAACTATAATTATTAAGAAAAAAAGAATGAAATCTTAAAGCGAAGAAAGATTCTTAAATCATGAAATATAAAATATATATTATTTATAAAACTTCATATAATAGCCTTAATTCGAATAAAAAATCTCTTTTATTATACCACAACATATAAGGTTCAAAATGCAACTATAATGCAACTATTTAAAAGAGGCAATCAATAAATAAAGATTAATGACCTAAATCGCTCACAAATGTAGACCTGGATTCAAAATCTATTTATTTTGGACTCAACGAAAGGAAGTATGGAATAAATTATTTCGATCTTTTCAGCAAGTACGCAAAAAGGAGTCGAAACTTTGTTAAAAGTCGACGAAAATTCTTAAATTGTAAGCAGGATATCGTCTAACCCGATACTGTTTAACATTTAATTAAATTCAATCAACTTGATAAGGAAATTCTTCTAAGTCTATTTTATTACTCAGGTTAATTTAAAGAGACAGCTTTCCACCTAAAACCAGTTTATCTTAAACCACTGATTTCAACTGCTCGCACAACGAAATACTAAAAAATTCATCGATCAAGTTTATCGATAGGTACGTTGCATAAAATAAGATATATACCTTTGTATAATACGTTTGCAAAGGAAAGTGGTATCTTTGTTTAATATGGTTCAACAGAACCCATTAATGAATTGCAAAATATTATTTTTTGAAATCGATATCGTCAGTCATTGAAAACTAGCGAAGCCTAAACGAAAATTTCAGCGTCGGTCCACAGGAACCAGCGTGGCACCTAACGTGTTAATCAATTTCTAACAAACTAGATAAAAGGACAAAGCATCTACCATTTGTCTTCTCACATTTACAAGACTCGACAATTCCTAAACGTCCCTTCGTCCACCCTTCCGTTTCCCTTTCCGCTGTACGAAATTGCTCGACGGTCGCGAATAATATTCGTATCAGGGAGTAAAGTCGCGAAACGACGTTGCTGGACCAACGCGCGGAGTACACCGTGAAATTCGTTAATCACAAGCACCGTAACGCTTGACGCGTTAGTTTATGATGTCGCAAATAAATCGTCCACATTGAGTGGGGTTGGACAGCGAGGTCATTCTTGTCCGTACGTGACCGCTTTCCAAGATGCTCGGCCACCCTCTGTAAAGAGCCACGTAAGAACGATCGTAAGGAGACGGTCCGTCGTATCTTTTCGTCTGCCTTGGTATCTCCGCCAGCGTCCATTGAAAATTCATCGTTTTATCGTCGCGAACACTTTATCGACACCCCGTTTATCGTCGCCAAGCGTCACCCTTGCACGTAAGATGGAAGAAAACCGCGCCAGTCGAGTCTAGAGGTCAGGTTTTTGACGAACGAGTAGATATATCTTCGGTTTAAAAGTGAAAAATTATGGTGTGACCGGGTAAGCGATAATTCTTAGTGGCAGTAAAGTAAAATTCAAAGTGGAAATAAATTTTTACGTTAAACTTCTTCTTTTTGCTTCTCGAGATTACCGACTTCCAAAACTTGTATGGATGATACACCTTTTGATAAAGAATTTCATAGGAACGGTATTTTTAATGGAAATAATAATTTGTTTTGAATCTGTTATTTATAGGTAGAATTGCTAGTATGTATAGCGAAATTTTGTAAATTTTGAAACAAAAATTGATTGTAACACTGTCATAAAGTGACACTGATTTTTCCTAACGATAATCACTGCATTCACTAAGAAATAAAAATAATGAATCATTAAACACCTACAATTTCCGGTTCAATATTTAAATCGCACTTCGATTCGTATCCAAGTCGTCTCTCGTTCTTGCAGAGAACAATTTGATAGCTCAAAAAAGCGTAGAAAGGAACACGAGACGAAAGCTTCGAGCGTCTGCCTTAAAATTGGAAAAGTTATTTTAATTCTCCTTTATTTAAGTTTCCTCTTAAAAACTCGTATCAGCTTTGCGCAAAAACGATTCCAAAAGATCAATCGAACCACCGTTATCGGACGACAATATCGACTTTCATACATCTGTCACTTAACGTTCAACATATCCACCGTGCAAAGACAAACCTGTACGTACTTGCCCACCTTACCGTTTCCTCGATCCGCGCCGAACTCGCCAACTCCGCGTATATCGTCGAATCTTTCCCCGACTAACGTTACCTCATTCTGTATGCAACGTATCAGGTGGCGGATAAAGAAAACGGCTGCGAAATCTAAATCGAGGGGGCGGTGCAGAGCCTGAGCTTTTCGATGGCGCGGCCAGCCTAAATATTAACGAAGCTCCTCGGAAATGGCAATCAGGTGGTACACGGGTCGGCACGTGCAGGCCCGTGTATACGTGTGGGCTATTCGTCCCGTATATAGAGGCAAGATATAGCACGGGCGTGCAGAACACGTGGTACGGCACGAATGCACGCAGGGTGCACGCGTAACACCCACGGTACACCGGCGTTCAGTGTCACGCGTGCGTAATGAATCCGGGGATGCGCCGGATGCGTTCGGGGTCGTATCGTGAGGGTCGAACACGCGCGTGCGAGCATGTACACGCTGTCGGTCAGGATCCTCGGTTTGCCGGCTGCTTCCTCTACTCCCACGCTCTCTTGCGGCCCATTGTGACCCGTTGAAAACGACACATTTCGTAATTGCGCGGCCAGTTTATGCGAGCCAAGAGTAGAACGTGTCGACGCGAGAGTGGTCGTTGCAGCGTGTACAATTGCGCGGCCACGCGTGATACAGATGGATAAACAGATAGGCGAGTCGGGAGATCGAGGAAAAGAGAGACCGGCCTGGATCGAGCTTCCATTAACGAGGCTACACTTAATAATCACCCCATATCGTTGATGATAACCCCGGAATCCATTTCCCAGCAAAGTGTCCCTACCGCGCCCTCGTCCCCTTCTTCCTACTCATCCGCATTCGCGCTTCGCTGAGAGTTGTACGCTCGACCGGGACAGATACTCGTACCGCGTACTCGATTAGAACGTACTGGACCGGACCGCAGAATTTCGCTGGCTATCCTGGCTCGATGCGTCCTATCTGTTAGCTTGATCCAACTAACGCCCCGCTATTAGGCCGACGCGATGAACACGCACGAGTAAAAGCCAGTTTATAGAGAAGATTCGAGGAGAATTGACATTCTCGATCCGACTTTGGTCCGAAGTGTTCGTGTTTGATGGAACTGGAAAGTTGAATAGTTTCCGTATTGTCTCGAAATTTGCATACTGCGGATGAAATTGAATTTCCAGAACGAGGTGAAACGAGGCTCTCTGCATAAGAACGCGTTACGAAAAGAGAGCGTTAGTCAGTACACGGCGTCATTTGTTAAACCCGTATCGCTATGACAAGCTCTTACATACGTAACTACACGATCTCCCTTCGGAACACCTACATCTCCCCGTAACCCTTGTACCGGTAGCGATCGCTATCAAGAAACGTGTTCATTTTTCAACAACCTTTCCCCTTTCATACACCGTTCGCTCTAAATATTTTTTTTTCTGTCCAGATTATCTCCTACACCCTTGACACTCCTTCTAAACTCCCTTGTCTTTGAATACACGATCTCCACGCGAACACCCCCAAATATCCCATTACCATCCGCCATTCTAGCCAGATATCTCCGTTCCGTAATATCTTCATACACTTCTACCTTCCACCCTATTAAACTCTCCAAACACATCTTCCTCGGCATCGATCTCGACGTGTTTTCCTCTTCATCGCCGAACGCTTCGCCATGCATCACCTTTACGGAACACCTCGATACACGCAACGCATACACGCGCCCTACACATCTCGTCGTGTTCTGTCACGTCCTATTAAGCCGAAGCGGCGAGAGAGCAATCCCAGTGAGCGGAATGCGTCACAGATCACCGGGGCACGTATCAAACGTGGGGCCGAGTAGCGTTTCGCAGAGAGGTCCGGAACCATTTTGTCCAATAACTGGAGGTGCATTAATGCAGCCTACCGAGAAGATAACGGCCGGTGCATCGGCACGCCGTTATCGATCCGATCGACCAATGCGAGAAGTTAATAGCGAACAGGGCAGAGAGCCTACGCTCTCTGTGCCAGCGCACCCAGCAGTGCCGTATTTTAAAGGGGGTGGATAGGGGTGGTGGAGAACCGTTGGCCAGAGGGCATCTAGGCGAACGGTTGCTGGAGAATGTTAATCGCGCGTTGGAGAACACCGTGAACACGTTATGCAGCTCTGTGCTGCGCTTCACGATGTACGATCCGCAATGGTGCAGAATACAGCCGTGTTGCGATACCTATCTTCCTGTGAGGATCGCATACGCGTCCTATCGCCGCGTTATCGGAACAATTATCCTGCGGGACGGCCAACGGAACGGACGCTCTCGACCATTCTTCCGCCGACGGAAGTACGGTTATTGGCGCGATGAGAGGTCATCGGGAATTAGTCCTGGGATTTGTTTGGAATTCTTTGGAATTCTTTGGCTGGTGTGTTGCTTCGGAAAAGTAATTTGGGGCAACGTTGTTGTTGAATTTAGTTGAAGGTACTTTGGCGAGGAAAGAAAGGGAGCTTTTTTTTCAATTGAAATAAGAACGCTTTGGTCGATGCTAAGAGAATAGAAGGAGAAGAGGAATTGAGTAGTGATGTAAGAAGTTTTTAGGTATTTAAATTTTAAAAAGTGTAAAAGTTAGCA
>SMSQ01013269.1:12297-33039 GCA_019453375.1 Ctenoplectra terminalis | reverse complement strand
TGTGACGTAAAGAGTTTCTAGTAGAAATATAACGATGCATTAAAAAGCGAAGGAGTCCAAAGCGGGTTAATTCGTGTGACGAGTTATCTCGTCTTTCTCAGTTAACAGGTTAAGAGAGTGTTTATGCAAATGTTGCTTTTTTGTTTGTCCGTTAGTGGAATAGTGAGAAACAGTTTGGATGTTTATGAAATTTTTCTATAGAAAGCTGTTTGACACTAGAACCACTGGAGATTAAAGTATATTTATTTGTACCAAAGAAATTAAAATTATAGATACTTCAAATAAAATATAGAATTCATGAGAAACAAACGTTTGTTCGTATGTTTTACAGAAAATTACGAAGAATGTTTAAAAATGCACTGTTGCAAATTTATAGCATTTCTAATGAAAACTATGAACCCGTCATTTTGACTGCATTTATAATTTTAGAGACAACGATAGATATAACATAAGAAATTTTGAATTATCTTTGACTCGTTGAGCTTTCATATTTTTGTATTTCATTATAGTGAGGAAATATGTAGTTTAGGAAGTATAGTTATTCTTGTTGAGAATAAAATTTTATTACAGTCATTTGAGTGGTAGTTTTATTTTTATTGTAATTTAAAACGCATTATTTTTTAATTAAATTTTTCAGTATCACAAGTTACATTAATCTTATTCAGGTATTAAGTAATCGCTATAAATTTACCATTTCACGAAATATTATTCGGTATAAACACGGTAGTGATGGGTTTAAGAAACTATTGATCAAAACAAACATTTAAAATCGTTTCTTTTGAATCAGTACTTGCAAGTTTTTCATTCACTCAACTTTTAAAACCCTTCAACTTTCAAAAACTTCAGGAAAATAATTTCAGTCTCATAATTACTTATTACAGAAAGGAAAAATGTATAGAAGACAACACTTACTGCTCAGTATATAATATGATAAAAATAATCATTCTATGAATAAACGAAACAATCAAACAAAAAAAGACCTACAAAAATTTCAAAATAAAACAAACTAAATTAAATAACAATTTCTACTCGTAACCAATCATCATTCTAACCGTTACAAAACAATAATAACCTACCAATTTACATTAAACAGAAAACAAAAAAAAAACAATTCCTCCTTATAAGCAGTCTTCATATCAATAATTCCGAAAAAAGAAAAGAAAAATAACAATTCCTCCTTATAAGCAGTCTTCACACCAATAATTCCGAAACAATAATAACCCACCAGTTTACTTTGAAAAAAATCTAATTACATCCCAAAACACTTCCTCTCGAATACCAACCATGCCTCGTAGCCAGTCTTAAAAACCAGCTTCCCTCCATCATGAATGGAAATTTTTCCTCGTCCGCAGTCGTTCGTTCCACCAGGGGAGCGGAAACAGTCGTTATCACCTGGATGGCGCGATTAACTGGCGATCATTGACGCCTCAACCGATAAGAAGACGATGATCGTCATCCGCCTATGGCCTGTTATTTTTCCGCGGACCGTCCTCCTCTCCAAGCCTTTCACGGCGACGAGCTCGAACTTCGCCTCCGGCGCCGCCGCCGTCTTTTCTTCTGGCCTTTCTTTTTTTGGGTCGCACACGTGTGAGGTTATCCCGGCAACGGTGACCCCATCGTCCTCTCCTCCTATTCCGCGGCTGGTTTCCAGATCAGAAGAGCTCCGACGATCATCGTGGATCCTCCTGACGCAACCTGAACAGAGCATTCGTTCCCGATGACGTCAGGCCAGCGCCGCTCCTCCTTTCCTCTTCGCTCGTCCTCCTGTTCAGGGTCTTGCAACGCGACGAATATGCTCCAAAACGGGCGCGCGACGATCGGTATTCTTGGCCAGCCAGAACGGCCACAGATACGTCTTCTGAGCGTTGGAAGCGTTGGAAGTGGCTCCTTTTTTTGCCTTGTCTTGAGTTCTTGGTGATTGCTTGCAGGTGTGTCCTCTCGGGCACTTCATTCTTTCGCGACGTTACGAGATGGCACGGGATACACTGGTGTGGGGAAAGGTTTAGGTTTTCGAAAGGGACAGTTAGAGGATGCAGTTCAGTTTGTTCTTGTTTGAAAAGAGATGCGAATCGTGGGGTGATTCATTCGTAGGTTAGGTATACAAGCTGGAGCGAATTGAGCGACGTTGTGTGAAATTGCTGGTGTGGCTTTGATGCTTCAGCTTCTTGGGTGGTGGTCTGCGTTTTATTCGTTGTCAGATGTGTAAGTGGATTGGGTAACTTGTGCTCGGAGATTGATGTATCAAGAGGAAATTAGTCAATGGAGATATGTTGTGTTGAATAGCTAGGCGTATTTATTTGTATGATATCGTATGATATAGTTTGTTTAATAGTATTTCTGATTTGTTTAAGTTGAATACTTAGAACCGTTTTAGTCTTCCGGTTGATTATGTTACCTTAAATTCATTGACGAAAGTAAAAGTATAGTAAGTTGAAAAGTAAATTCATTGGAAGTGTGAGTTACTTGTTATTTACATATTATTCTGTACAGTTCTATTTAAAAATAATGGATAAAGATATTATTCTGTAGTTTGTTGGAATAAAAATGTGAAAAGTTTTTAGGATAATGTAAAAAGCTTAAACCACTTAAATAAAATATTGGACAAATTTTCATATAGGGTAAACCGAGGCGAACCGAATCATTTTCTTTTGGTAGTGAAAAAATAATAATAAAATTTAGAAAGTTAACTTTCTATTATAAATTCGTAATACGTAATAAAATACGTAATAAAATTACTCCAAGTATTTACCAACATTAACACGTACTTCAAAAGATACAAAAAATTAAAATTTTATTAACCCTCATTCGTGACATCCCTTATGTCAATTTAACATATTTTTCTCACGAAAAAAACTTACCTGTTTGGACAAATGTGTCAAATACATAATTTTATTATTTTCAAACGATACAAACAACTTTATGCTTAAATATGCAGAAATTTAATGAAAGAATTTGCAATTTTAACTATTTATCTTTTTATTATATTGATTTATTAATTAAGTTAACACATTACTTATCGTCAGCCAATTTAGACTTCACACTGCAAACGTTTATCAACTGGTAGCGTAATAATTTCGGCGTGGCTGATCTACATAAATTTATTTATCGGATAAAACTTTTTCAAGTAGCTAGTCATGGAGTCTAACCGATGTCATTATCAGATACAGAGTAAATACAAAGAATTAACAAAAACAAAAAAGTGGATGAATATTACCCTACAAGAAATGAAGAAGTTTTGTCGTTCGATTGTTATAATAGGAATCGAAGAGTTCGAGTTAGAATAGACCGGTATCTGTACATATCCTCTTAACCCTCTATGGGGCCGTGCGACTTAAAAGTTACAAACTGATGTATCTATATTTTAAAAAATTATTTTTCTTTAGTTATCACTGCACTATTAAATTTGATTATTATATTACCGTAGCGACACCACGATCCATCTACGGTAATTATTAGTCAAAACATTTTCAAATCAAAGTGAAAAACTCTAATCAATCGTAATTTTTTCTCCGATAAGCAGACAAAATTCGGGCTATAGAGAGTTAATTCACTACCGGTAAGTAATGTGTTAAGAAAATAAGGGACGGATGAGCGTTAAACGATTTCACTTTCATTCAACAAATATTATAATATCCTTATCGACAAGACTCATCAACGAAACCAAGCAAAAATATACTACAATTACAAACACCACGTGAAATATCCTTCGAGATTAAGAGCAAGGAAAGAGAATTTAACAAAGGGTCGATTGAATGTAGCGCTGGGAACGATAAAAATCGATCGGATCGTAGAAAAAGAGAAAGAGGAGCGCGCGTACAAGGGCGTAGCGTCGTCGGTGAGGTAATTACCGATGACCTTGAGACCCGTTCACCGTTGGAGCAGCCGTGTATTTATAGGTCGGTGGATTTGGTAGGCAAATGAGCCGAAATTGAGAGGCGCTCGCCGAGGAGGCAGAGCGACAGGGAGGAAGAGAGAGAAAGAGTAGAATCGCCGATAGGTGCTTCACCCCGGTCAAAACATACGGCCCTGAAATCACCGGTAGGCCACGATCATTTTCCCATTATCTAGAGAGCGGGCCAGAACGGTTAACTAAATCAACCGGTCGACCGATTCCCCGGTTCTAATGGCCCAATTTCTTTTATTCCGTGGCGAGAGCCCGGTCGCGATCGCGCCAGACGCCTGGCAAACCGTGCGGCCTTCCGTCGACGATTTACGAGCGGACCTGTTGTACGCGCTGCAGCTGCGGGCGTTTTTCGACAGCGATTAACGCGGTGCTCTGTTGACTTTTCGTGAAAGAGCAAAGTTGAAGTAATATCTTCCGAGTTTCGGAATATCAAAGGTCGTAGATTCATTTATCGATTGATTTTTATTTCATTTTTGGTGAATCTTTCAAGATCACAGATTTTATGTCTCGAGGTGTACTTATTCTGATTAAGTATTGGATTTTATAGTTCTTCTTTGCGAAGAAACAAGCTTTGAAACCGAATTATGAAATAATTTCTCCAAAGGCTACGAAGTTATCGAAGTTATAGAGAAATCGAACGTTAATGAACACAGTTGTAACATGATTGGATACAAAATACTGTGGCTACGAAGTAACACTCCATTTAGTCCATGACTGAAGAAGTTATTCGTGATATTCGTTAATGAAAAGAAAAACATTGTTACGGGCTTAAAGCTCGTGTAAAGATGAAACAGAAATTATTCTAAAAGCTATCGACAGATGTAGGTAACAACAAACCAGACCTATCAGATCTAAAATAACATAACGTAATTGCTAGTAGTCTCAAAATTATATAACTCTGTTAACATCTTAGGGTAGACCGAGACGAGCCGGGAGCTAACTTTTTATCACAAATTTGTAATTAATACCCATTTAGCTTTCGAATTAATATAAAAAATTGTTCAAACTTAAAAATCTTTCTTTCGACAGAATTTTGATCCGATTCGCTTGGATTTACCCTACATGCTACACTGTTCCAAGTATTTGGGTAATTCCCTAGTCTTAAACACATTAGAAACGCTATAGATCACAGAATCGTCAACAAGATTCCTAAAGAGGCGTGACAAATCGAACTTTCTACAAAACGATCTCTCGCCGACTCGCAGAATCCGCGAGCGCCTTGCTAACCCATCCAGCCGATCGACCAGCGATCGATTGAAGTCAATAAGAACTCGGTGCAGCAGTTCGCCAGGCGAGCCCTGTCGCGTGACTTCGGCGTACAATTCATCTCCGTCCATCTTAGGGCGCGTTGAAGACAAAAGGCAATCGTCTGAACCGATCTCGCGGAGTGGCCGGCCGGTTGCCGGCCGTTGATTGGTCGGACACCGGCTACTGGACCCGGTTGACCCCTAACCCCGGCAACTCGTTCGGCTTTATCGTCTGGAATTGCCGTGTTGGTGGCGAGTTGGTACAACACAAGGCGCGCGCGGTACGCACACGCGTCTGCGCACGCTTTATGACCGCGTACCCGCACGGTGGGAGCGGAATTCTGTGCTGAGCGACAAACAATTGCCGCCAAGTGGCTTAATTGCAGCCAACTAAACAAATGTTCCAACCGTATCTCCCTGGCCGTGTGCAGCTCCCTCTTTCCCCCAGCTCTGGGCAATTTCTTTTCTCTTATAGGCCAGGTTCCAGGTCTCCGGTCGAGGATAGTCCGGTCCTGTACCGGCCTCGTCCTTTTTTTGCCCCCTCTTGGAATTTTCGATTTTTCTCTTGCGCGCTGTCTCGTTCCTTTTCTCGCTCCTTTTCTCGTCTTCTCTCGTTGCCCGCTCTTACGTGAGAATCACAGGACAAAGTCGTTTCACGCAGCCGGACAGCGTGACGCGGTTTGTCACGCTGTTAATGTACACGACAAATACAGATCTCGGGACGAGAGCGTTGAAACCGCTATATTATCTGCCAGTGTGAACGAAGCAGCCAACGAGTAAGAGAGAGAGGTCGCGTGTCATCCTGTCGTAGGTATCTCTCATCAGCGGTGCTCTATTTTGAGCGGTTGTCGGAGGACCGCTATCGGAACCAGCTGTCTTTTTTTCTTGGGAACGTATGTGATTTAAATGGGAAGCGGGTCAACGTTTCGTGTACCACTCTTGGGAGATACTATATGGACGCTGATACGTTCGCTCGGTTTACTCAGTGACGCATCAATTGCTACTGAAAGGGAGTTAACTGGTGATGTGAACTTGGTTTTTCAAACGTTCATTCGGGGGTAATTAATTTTTGTCACCACCGAGTAGGCATCTGTTGAACTGTTCATTTTTAACTCTCTTCATTCGCCATTCATTATTTATGGATTTAGTTCTTATAATTGTAACGTTCAGTCGTGGCATTATGCTTGGATTATTTCTTGTAAAAATTTCTGGAATTTATTGCCGTGCATTTTTGGCATTTTTTTATTATTTTCTGTAAAATATATGGATCAAGGTATATTTCGAAGAAATAAATGTGCTTGAGTTATCGGTGGATGTAGTGTTGAAGTAACAAATTCTTAAAATACGTTTGTCTGTTAAAAAATTATGTAATTGTATTTGAATAAGCTGAGATCATTTGCAAATATGTTTAAATGAATAGAACGAGATATTCGAATTCCCTTAATTTTCGGATAATCATTTATGCAACCATTTATGAGGTGTGGGATTATCGGGTAACAAAATGACATCCTTCTATTTGATTGACACGATTATATTTTCTTCAGCTTCTCATGCACTGTTAATATTGAGGTACAATATTTTTCTCCTATTTTTATTTGACCAATTTTTTATCATAAATCCCCACTCCCATATCCTCGCTAGAAACAAGGTAAATTGTATGCTATCTATAATCAGTAATTTCATATCGACCAACCCAATACATTAAATCAATAGTAGAGTAAAGGCGCCGAATATGAGATCCCATTTATGTTTGATTAAATGTCAGGTAATTTATTTTAATATGTAAATATAGAAAGTATACAACAATGCAAAGAGAGGAGACCTATATTGGGACCCTGTTTAAAATTAATATTAATGGTTAAAATTATCACCCAAAATAAAAAAGTTACATATTTTTTTATTTTTTTAAGGGTATTTAGATACATAAAACCAGCATCAATATCTCTATACTATTCATGGATCCTTTGCAAATTGCTTTTACCGCAAAACTCATAGGGTGCCTATTCCAGTTTTTGTGTTTTATTGATGTCGGCACGTAAGAAGTTGCAATTATAACAGAGAACGTTGTAACAGTATGCAAACGATACTTCGAAATTGCGTCTTCATTACGAGACCCCAACCATAAATATCTCATATTAGGAACGACGTAGGGTCTCATATGAGAAACGTCCTAGGTTCGAAAAAAAAAAAAATTAAATTCATTTAAGAACAGCTTATTAATGTTGCATTTAAACGATAATAGAATTAATTAATTTAACGGTTTTAAAAAGGTGCTCATATTATGAGACCCTGCTTAAAATTAATATTAATGGTTAAAATTATCAAAATAAATAAGTAACATATTTTTTGCCTCTTCAAGTATCCCCACAATATTCATAGCTCCTTTCCGAACCGCTTTTCAGACAATTATTAATATTTTCATTTACATATGATCTACCATCGTTCGTTAAACACTATACTTAAATTTTGCTATATATATTTTTGTTATATCAACAAAAACTGTATCGATTGGTACACCACGAGCTCTTTCGATCTTGAGAGCACCGTAGTGAAAGGGTTAATGTTGCATTTAAACGATAATAGAATTAGATGATTATACTAAAATTCGAATCTAATGAAGAAACTGATCAAATAATTTATCTTTAACATTATACAAAGCTTCTTAGTAAATGACTACAAAAACTCACAACGAAGAAAATTGAACTTAATGTCGTCTTACTGAAACAATCGTTTCGTTTGTTTCAATAGTTCTAAAAATTGCTGCAGTACTGCAGCACTTCTTACTAAAAATACTACGAGATCTCCTATTAAGCACATGTCTCATACTCGGTACCTTTACTCTAAGCCAGCGTCCGAATACTTTTGAGCGGCACTGTATATCGTGACACTCAATAAACTAACCACCTAAATCCAACTAAAGACCACACACGGGTCAGCATCGCAACGTTTCGCCTCCTAGAACTTCTCGGGCAACCGTCTCGGTGAAATCGTTAACTCGACGCTTCCTTCTAGCCGGTCGAACAGCTCTGCGGCGAGCTCGAGAGAGCTCGTCCCCTCATTTTTCTCCTTCTGCTTCTTGTTGCCGGCCTCGAAGACGAGCACCGCTCCCGGCTCGTTTCTCATTCGGCGCGGTGCGCTCCGTCGTAGGTGTATACGGCCGACTGGCCGCTCGCTCGCCGAGATTCCCATTTATCAGGGTACATCCGCCGGAAGTGGGGCGGCCCGTGCGTAGGTGAGACGGGGAGAAAGAGAGAAGATAGACGGCTGGCAGAGAGAGAAAGCCAGAGGACATTGTTCATTAGTACCTGCGACCTCAGGATACCTCGTCTCTGCCGTCGCATGATTTACGAGTCGGTTTAGGTCCGACGATCGGACCCAGTCGCTGCAATCCGCCAGATTTTCGGCCACCCATGCCAGATGAATGGTGAAAGCGCAGGACGTCCTTTGAAGACACTGAAAAGTTACGATCTTTGGTGTTCCTATTGGTTGGTGAGCGGTAGGGTCTACTGTTATGCGTTATTAGGTGGGTAACTATCAGGTAGCGGAAAAAGTTGGTGCAGTTTTTTGTTACAGACAAATTTAAATTGAATTTCTTATCGTGTTTTGCAGAGATAATATAGCAATGGTGGTATCGTTAGAAGAGCGTACATTGTTTTGATACTTCATTTGTTTCAATGTTCCGTTATGTATACTAAATGGTAAGCCAAGGGGTTAAAAAAGTTCACAAGTGCAAAGCCTCCGATTCTAGTTAAAATACAATAAAAATACACTATATTTACGATAAATTTCAATTTTAACTCTAACTGTAATTTAAATTTACAATATTGAAAAGTAGCAAATATAAAATACGTGTAATATTTCGAAACTTTGCGTTTGACAGTGTCAAAGGCGTGAATAACTATTGCTAATATGCATGAAGATTGAAGAAATGGTAAGCCAAGGAGTTAACAAAACACACAATATTTACGATAAAGTTCAATTTTAACTCTAACTGTAATTTAAATTTACAATATTGAAAAGTAGCAAATTCAAAATACGTGTAATATTTCGATACTTTGCGTTCGACAGAGTGTCAAAGACGTGAATAACTAATATACAGTACTGTGCAAAAGTCTTCGACCATCTGCATTACTGATCTTATAATTCTAATCAAACACATTTTAGGGAAACATTTCTAAACATTGTTACATTCGAATTTTTCCATATTGCCTTTCTTGTGTTGGTCATTCATAATTTTATCTACCGAAAACATATTTCAAAAATGTTGTAATAAGCAGAGCCTTGATTAAACTATTATGGAACGCGTATGCGAAGTGTAAAGGAAACACGCGAAGGATAGCAAAAAGGAAAAAATCAGTTTCTTGGACCGTCGATAACAGAATTACAGGAAATGCAAAATGAGTTTACTAAAATTTTTCAACAACTTTCTACAAAAAAAAAGAAAAAGAAAAACTGTCGCGTAGCGAAAGTAAAAAGAAAATACACAAAATATTGATTATTTTAAGTCAATCGATATTGCTCAATCTAATTAACACCTCGTGAATCTAATTCTTAAAAAAAAATTCGTTTCTGAAATAGCAAAATATTTTTTTTTGCAGGTGATCTAAGACTTTTACACAGTACTGTACATGAAAATTGAAGAATTCGTAAGCCAAGGGGTTGAACGAGCCTTTTTCATAACATATCGGCGAAACTTGTACGACTTGAAAACTGCTATCCAATCAAATGTGTATGCCCCCAATGAATCAACGTATAGTCCACCTGACTAGCAGGAAGTACCATTACTGGTCAGGTGAAACTTTTCAACGATCCACGCACGGCGTTCCCCTCTTGTTGCCATTGGTGCATTGCTCGTAACATCAAGTGCTGGTGATTTACCTTGGAGAAGGTTCTCAACCTTTCGACATTAATTAAGATACTCGGGTAATTACGCTCGATAAGAAACTCTCGATCGTACATCGGAACGACCGTTTGTATCGTGTTAAATTAAAATAAACGGTATGAAGAAGAGAATCGAATTTTTTTTTTTTTTTCCAGAAGACGTTAAATCGAA
This sequence comes from Ctenoplectra terminalis, assembly GCA_019453375.1. Taxonomy (NCBI): domain Eukaryota; kingdom Metazoa; phylum Arthropoda; class Insecta; order Hymenoptera; family Apidae; genus Ctenoplectra; species Ctenoplectra terminalis. The sequence goes on along the minus strand of SMSQ01013269.1, from coordinate 22,835 downwards.
ATCGTGTAGAGAAGGTTCGTGTACGAACAGCATTGAATGCACCTTTTTATTAATATTCATTGGTAACATTCACTGCGGTACGGGACGCACATATAAGCCACGTATCGAACGGTACGAGACTTTGTTACGGTTTTTCTTGTACCGACATCTCTACTTTTTGATATTTAAAGTTTTGTTTTGTTTTTTTCACAGTGTTGGGTCAGCTTTGTATATATCATTAACCCTTTCGCTACGGAAGACGTACACTGCGGTGCGTAACTATAACACCGGCTAAATTTTTAACACGTTAAACGCCACGTCGATTTTGGTCGACTTTCCTTTAAGCTGTGTGTTGTGATAATAATTGAAAAACATTTGGTCGCAAAATAATTAGGAATTTAAAAAGAAAATTGTAGAGGACTGGTAGAAATTGAAAAAGTATGAGAAAAATGAACTGTAGACTAAATCACATTTAAATTTCACTCTTATACGAAACAATATAATAGAAAATGTGATTTTCAACTGTTGCGTAACTATAGCACCGGCGTTGTTATTTACTAATTTAGACATGCAATGATAAAAATAAGTAACGAAATAAGCAGAGATATATTTCGGAAACTTATTGATAGCGTTCCAGACAGAATTTTCGAGCTAATTACAAAAAAAGATGGTCCTACGAGATATTAAAATTGTTTATCATCGATTTTATTAATGCGGTGCTATTGTTACGCAACAGTGAAAATGCAGACTTTTGATTGTGTCATATTGTACAAAAGGAGAATTTAAATAAAAATTAATTTAAAGTTGATTATTTTTCATACACTTTCAATTTTAACAATTAATTTTTCTGTATTTTCAATCTAAATTTTGGAACGGTTAAAAATTTAGCCGGTGTTATAGTTACGCACCGCAGTGTATTAATATATGGAATAAAAAGCTAACATTATTTATATAATTAGTATTTCTGACGAACGTACGAGAGATAAGATGCAAAAAAGTTTGATAAAATTGTCGTGTAAAAACTTATTAGGTAAAGAAAAGGAAGATAAATTAATTAAAAAAAAAACAAAAAAATATAATTACTGACTTCGATTGCTACTAATTAACGCGAGTATGCATCACTTCCGTGGTACGAACGGGAAAAAAAAAACTATAAGTGAAACTTCGACGCAAAATATTAACACTAGAACTACCAAAATGGTCAAAATGATCCATTCGTAATTTTTTACAGAAATTTTATAAATTAATTACGCTGCCTTTGGGGAGATTTTCCGCGATTTTTTGTTAAAAATATAGATAAACCTTTGTCCCAGTTGTATTACGTATTATTTTATATACCTTTCGTTTCGATTTCTCTGGTAGAAATAAGTATAATTTAATCGTCGGTAGTTCTAGTGTTAAAAATGCGACAATTGCATTTTTTTCTTTCTTATTTGTAGGAGAAATAAATTTTTAACGTTATAGAAAAGTTTCTTAACACGGACAGAATTCCTAATACGGAGAATATCAATATTTATTAATATTTTATGTTAATAAATTATATTTATGGCAGCCGTCACGCGATCCTCTTGTTGCGCAACAGAAAAAAAATGACGAAACTACTAATTATAACGTTCGAGGATAAAATGCACCTCTTTCTTAATCCTTAACTGGTGAGGCGGAGTCTGATATACTCTAATTGTTTTTCACTTAAACATTAAATTCTTAGATTTTTTGGATAGAAAGGATTCAAATCTTTTTTTACTAGGTATAGAAGATTGATAAAATTTTATTTTTAATAAAAAATAAACGCGTATCTTCACAGACTGCACCTCACCAGTTAAGAGTTAATTAGATATTCAGTACATCGTTTCATATTCAAAACGCTCCCTATATTAACACTAAACCTACCGACGATTAAACTATACCTGCTTGTGACAAAGAAATTACGATAATAGATACTTGGAAAAATACACAATGCTAGAGAAACAAATCTTTGGCCATATATTTTACGGAAAATCAGAAAAAAATATTCAAAAGTGCACGGTTAATAATTTATAAAATTTGGAGAAGAAATTACGAAACGGTTATGTGACCGCTTTGGTAGGTTTAGTGTTAAGCAACTTTCTTCTACACATAAAAAAATAGTTATAGCAATAATAATAAAGCTTAAAAAAATATAAAAGAATTATTTCCTATTCCTGAATTCAACAAAAAAGATATATTTTCTTTGACCGTAGATAATCACTATTTTAATCGATTTTGTTCCTTAATAATTCCTAGACGATCAAATTAATTGGTTTCGTGTAGAAACTTTTTTATATAATCGTATTCAGGATAATATCTCATAATCGGTAATTTGATTAGATCAAGCTTCAATTTAAAATCCCGTAAAATTTTTAATTCACATCACGTAACAATGCACTTTCACTTCGAAGGAATATTCGATCGTTTTCGAATGCAAAAATAATACGGCCTACTGCGATGAAATTATCGCTTTCTAAGGATTTTACGTCGAATGTTCTGCGGTTTCTTAATGCTTCCGTTGTAAAAGGATAACAGTTATTGTTACAGCTCTATTACATTTAACGCAGCTTTTAGTTTTAACGTGTTTTCTACTTTCACAATAGTGATTACGCGAGAATTTCTTTGTCAATAAAAATTTTTCTAGCCTTCGTGTTTCAACAACGTAGCATAACAGGAAAATTCATTGAATATTTTTATTCACAAAAACAAGGAAATCAATTAATATTACGGCGATTTACGATTAATTGTACTCATAAATGTTGCTCTTAAATTATTAAAATTGCTCATAAATTTTTCCTTCTATAAAGAAATGATTTAGAGGAAATCACTTCTTTATAATTTGTTTTACGCTTATTCAAGTATTATATCTTAACAAATATGGATATTATTAGGCTGTCCTGAAAGTTTCTTTCGTTGTCTTTCACGCAACGGCTTCTTTTGGTAGTGTTTACATACATAATAAGTAAATACACAGACTTATCGGTTAACTCTTTGCGGCACAGGACTTCAGATAATAAAATAGACCCATGTTGCATAGAAATTTTACTGCGTTTTAACACGTTAAGCGCCACGCCGGTCTCTACGGACCGACGCTCAAATTTTCGTTTAGGCGTCGTTGATTTCATCAAACTGACAGTATCAATTTCAAAAAATAATACCTTATAATTCATCAACGAGTTCTATTAAATCACATTAAACAAAGGTACGATTTACCTTTCCAGTCCTCTACAATTTTCTTCTTAAATTCCTAATTATTTTGCGACCAAATGTTTTTCAATTATTATCACAGCACACAGCCTAAAGGAAAGTCGACCAAAATCGACGTGGCGTTTAACGTGTTAAATGCAACAAAATTGGTATATCTTTACTAATAAAGGAATCACGTAATGTAAAAACATAAAAAAATAATAGTAATTCAATTGAATTTGTTGTTACAGGATTGGACTCAAATAGTCCCACCGTGCCTCATGGGTTCATGAATGGTACTTATTAAAGCACATCCTTTTCCCTAAATCTAGGTGGGACTAAAAATATCTCAGCATGCATTACGGTGCATCAAAAAGGTGGGACACTTTTAATTCCAGCGTGCCCCAAAGAGTTAAAGGAGAAATGGAGGAAGGTAATGAATCAAAATGGAGCATATATAAAATAATATATTGTAAAACAAGAAATATTATGCATCCAATACTTATTAGTAAAACGAAAGAAACTTGTGGGACAACCTAATAATACTGGTACGGTCTTCAGATTATTTTCGATCCAACCGCACTTTCCTTTCGCTAAAATAAAAATCCCAATTTTGAGGAAAAATTATAATATTTAGCATAAAATACAAATAAAAAAATTTGCGTATTAACAACAGCTTCTTTATACTTAAAGAAATTTATTAAAAAATTTATTAATGAAAGACGAATACGATTGGATAGAAAATAATTCAACGGTTGTAGCAGGGTTAAAAAATTAGTGATTTATTTTTCATAAGATTATTTCTCTTGAGATTTGAATTACTATGTATTATATATTATAGTATTATATTATATTGTATTATATATTATTAATATAATTTATATATTATATATTATTATATTATAATATTATATTATATTATATTATCAGAAAATCATTTTCAGAAAAAAATAATTGTAGAGATCAGAATTGTATACAATCAGCCGATAACGCGAAAAGCGATGTTATGAATGAAATATCTTCTCACAGCAAATATAATTAATCGAAAATTTCAATGTAAATGCAGTGTTTGCTGATAAGGACGCTCATTGAGGCTATTTTATTGTGCTCTACACGAAGAACTCGATTTTTAATCGTATCAATTTTTATGAAGAACGCGAAATCAAACGAAGAGCAATGACTTTTACGAGGTCTAATGAAAAAGTTCATGGAACAGATCAATAAAAGACGTATTTAATGACCATTTAAGCTGATCTAATTCTATTAAAAATATTGTCCATTACTAGTGACAACATTGGTTTGATAGTGTTTCCATAATTTGATGCGTTTATAAAATTAATTACAACAGATTTTAAATCTTTTGCTTACCAGGAATAAATACAAAATAGGTCAAGGAATATCCCGAGCAACGGTTTCACTAGAAAAATTTTCTTACGATACACATATCTTGATATTCGTGGTGCGTTCACAGTGGAATCAGAATGTGGAACGATTCGAATGTTAAAGGTGCACGATCGCGTATAATCATCGGGAACCGTTCTGTACCGCTCATTATTTCAGTAACTTACAGACCAGTTTTGTATTACTAAGTTATCCGAGAATTAACTTGAATATTTTGTATTCTGAAATTAGTATCGAACTCTAGATGAAAATGTAACAGCTTTAGGATAATTTTATCGGTCTCTGATATAGGTATACTTATTTTCAATACAAAATATCATTTTACTTTGTTTTTAGATTAATAAAATTGAAAAAATTAAGGATATCAAAAGTATATCAAAGTCTTCTAATATATATCATCAAAGAACATTAAAATTTTCTAATTTTACTATTCTAATATTATTAATTTTATAATATTATTATTCTAATATTATTAATCTTCTAATATTATTATTCTAATATAATTAATTTTCTAATACCATTGATCTTCTAATGTTATTATTCTAATATTATTAATTTTATAATATTATTATTCTAATATTATTAATTTTATAATTTTACTATTCTAATATTATTAATCTTCTAATTTTACTATTCCAATATTATTAATTTTATAATTTTACTATTCTAATATTATTAATCTTCTAATTTTACTATTCCAATATTATTAATTTTATAATTTTACTATTCTAATATTATTAATCTTCTAATTTTACTATTCCAATATTATTAATTTTCTAATTTTACTATTCTAATATTATTAATCTTCTAATTTTACTATTCCAATATTATTAATTTTCTAATTTTACTATTCTAATATTATTAATCTTCTAATTTTACTATTCTAATATTATTAATCTTCTAATTTTACTATTCTAATATTATTACTCTTATATATATATATATATTATTTATATATATATATATATATATTATTTAACACAACTAACATATTGCAATAAAAAAAAATTTTTTTTCTTAAAACGTGTACAAATAATTGCGTGAATTATTTGCGTCATTCAGCATTGACTGAACAACAAGTACTGCCTTAATTTTAATCGATGGAATATTGAAACGAAATTCTGAGGGTAGCTTTTTACAAATACGATGCTCAATTAAAATATGCAAATAAAATAGTTCCATGAATTCCTTCACTAAAAATATCCTCAATTTATGAACATAATAATGTAATATTTATGTTACCAACGACAGAAAAATTAGAAACCAACTTCCATTACGAATATACTGAGGGTAGTTTCTTTTTTTACAAATATAGTGCTTAATTAAGATATGCAAATAAAACAGGTTCGCGAGCCTTTTTACTGGAAAATTCCTCAATTTACGAACTCAATAGATAAACTACAGTTCATGTTAGCAATGACTGAAAAATTACAAACCGACTTCCGTAGCTTGCTTAAAATTACAAGCACTCATCAGCTCGGCGAACATCGAAAGTCACAACAAAACGGTTAAAGTATCTCTCAATGTCCAAGATACATCTTCGTTAAAGCCAACTAAACAATTAAGAATTCCACATCTATTTCACCGATGGCTGATTCCTTTTTCGGGCATTTTGGTCTGGATGAAATCTATTAAAGCGGTCAATTAGCACGAAGGAACGGAGTGTCGTGAAATTAACGAGCACAATTGGTAAATGGAGCCGGATGGCAAGCAGATGCTCGTGACCAGCGCGCGCGTACGCGCACTTACGCGTTTAATCTGACATAAAACGCGTAGAACAAGCAGTTCCGTGCCAGCACATTTTCCATAAATATCCTAAAACGACTTACAACGATCTTTCCTTCAGTTTATAGCCGCCCATTGCCGACGATTATTGCACGAATCTTAATTGTTAACGCTGAAACGAATTTATGATCGCGATTTACGAGCTCGAATAGTGGATTCAGTACGTGATCAGTTTTTGAATTTGAATATTTTTTTAAATAACGATAACATTTGAAGGCTTAAAAATTGTTGAAGAAATATAGAAACTCGAGATTATTACTGAACCGCGGATTTTTATGCATTTACGAAGAATTGAAAGGTGAACAAATTTTAAAATTTCCTGCATTTCCTGCATTTCGAAGAAATTTTCTATCAAAGTTATATTTTTTTTTTTTTTACTATTAAAATTATTATTAATTTACAAAATTATAACCTGACGGTTATAATTGTTTGATTAAGGTTTAGGTAAAATTAGAGGTTTTATAATATTCTGATCTCAAATATCGTATTTTTTTAATTCGACTGCTTAACAGTAGAACTACCGACGATTAAAGTATACTTATTTCTACCGAAGAAAATAAAGTGGAAAGTATATGAAATAATATGTAATGCAATTTAAACAAAAGTTGCGCAACAAGAGGATCGCGTGACGGTCGCCATAAATATAATTTATTAACATAAAATATTAATAAATATTGATATTGTCCGTATTAGGAACTCTGTCCATGTTAAGAAACTTTTCTCTAACGTTAAAAATTTATTTCTCCTAAAAATAAGAAAGAAAAAAATGCAATTGTCGTATTTTTAACACTAGAACTACCGACGATTAAATTATACTTATTTCTACCAGAGAAATCAAAGCGAAAGGTATATAAAATAATACGTAATACAACTGGAACAAAGGTTTATCTATATTTTTAACAAAAAATCGCGGAAAATCTCCCCAAAGGCACCGTAGTTAATTTATAAAGATTCTGTAAAAAATTACGAATGGGTCATTTTGACCACTTTGGTAGTTCTAGTGTTAATTCAGTCGAGGTGCATTCAATCGGATTTAGATTCGTCGGTTGGAATGCTGCAAATAATTGGTGGCACTCGTTATAACAAAAATTCGATAGGCGTACATAGGATGAATCCGGGATATTTCGATCACTTTTTGAAAAGAAGCCGTTGTTGGTTTTTTACATTTTTGTTGTTTCGGGCAAATTAAAGCAGCGCGTACGTAATTTAGAATATATGTATACAAATGATACTTCGCGACATATCGAAATATTTATTTCCTTCTTTAATCAAGAAATATCAACCTTGAAAATGGACGGTCTCACCCGTATGTTCGGGTTAGAGCCTGTAAAAATACCAAAAAATGTAGCTTATACAAAATATAATACAAGAAAAAATTAGTTGATACACTGCTATTTCTTAAATTTTCCACATAAATCATCATCCATCGTGAAACAACGTCAATTACACATTTAACCCAATCCTCGTTTGCGAACATTTTTAAACAAATTCAACCACCTGGAAACTTGAGAATAGGAAAGAACAGGGTCTCCGTATGTTTCCTTAAGTCTTTGAGGTACGGTGGGATTAAAAGTGTCCCACCTTTTTGATGTATTTCACGGCATGGTGGGACATTTTTAGTCCCACCTCGAAATCTTGCAGTAGCTGCGTGTGCATAGGTTTATATTTCGCCATATTTATGTAAAGCAGTTGGTAATGTATTCAAACAATGTTACAAACGTATTCCTTGTGTTGGCAACATTCAACACGCGATTAACGGTTGACCAATTGTTATAAACGGAAGGTTTATTGCACTAACATTTTAATTAACTATTACTATTTTGTCATGTTTTTACACGATGTTATACCTTTATTAACCACTTGCGCTATAAAGACGTGCCATCCACGTCGAGATGCTTTTGTTCCAAAACCGAAAACGACGTGTATACCACGTCGATAGGCATTTGGCGCAAAAACAAAAACAACGTGTGTGGCACGTCGGCTAACAGTTCAACCGTTCATTATTCGAGCAACAGTTCCAGAGTGCACGACATCGCGTACCATACAGAAGTAGATTATTAACACGTTGACTGCCGCGCGCATTTTACTTGGTTTGCCCATGGCGCCAACACGAATTTCTTATTATGCAATGTGTATTATGATGAAAACAAATATGTATATTTTCCTTATACCAATAAAATTATTTTTGCATATCCTTTATGGCATTAATTTCTTCAAACCATTATAGTAACAGTGGTATTATTATAAAATTGATCAGTATCGATATTTACTCTAATTATGTATTTTACTATTAGCCGCGTCGCCGGTCACCGGTGGCCCCCATGGCGCTGTAGTCAAGTCGAGTGCCGGTCACCGGTGACCCCCACGGCAGTCAACGTGTTAATTAATAAAATGTTATTGTTGGTGTAAATATTCATTCATATCCGTGTAAAATTCTTTATGTAAGACGCTACCAACACGCTAAGGCATTGCTTAACCCTTTCGCGGCGGAGCGCTCGAAGCAGCCAGCGCGACGGTAGAAGATCGAACGTCGCCCATTTGTCCATGATCGGGGCAGAATTTACGGATAATTATATTCGATTATATAAAACATCTCTGGACAAGAAGCGTGTACTGCTAGCGCGTTGAGAACAATCGACTGGGACATTATTGGGCAGATGTCGATAACAATGAACGGCGCCAAAAGGCGATGTCCGCTCGAAGCGAGCATCTATAGCTGAGCGCCAAAAGGCGCTGTTCGCCGCGAAAGGGTTAAAGCCTAGCGCTCGCAGACGCGGTGCGGGTTACCTTACCGCCAGTTATATCGTGGAGCGCGGCACGGCTACCGAAAGTTAACCCTTTCGGTACGAACGCTCTGTCCACCGTGACACTCCCACTGTACGAGGCGCCGCTCCAAAAATGTACACGTAGCGCGCGGTCAGTCCTCTTTTGTATGAAGATTTTTCTGGGCGTTAAATAAGAACTCTGTTTAATAAAACAATGTTTCTTCTAAGAAGCGTCGTTTATAGTTTTAATATTAAAAAATATTTATATAAAATTTTATTAATTATATAAGTAACACCAGGTCATCGGATGAATGCCGGATATATCCGGAAATGGTTAAATCGTAGCGCAAGTGGTTAATAAAAATATACCAATTTTGTTTCATTTAAAATCCGATAAAATTCCTGTGCAACATGGGTCTATTTTTGATCTGAATGTACCTCAAAGAGTTAACACGTTCAACCCGGCGTGAACCACCGGTGGTTCACAGGCATTGCTTTCATCTGACGGCGTGGACCACCGGTGGTCCACACCTAGTTTGCTCCGTCTGGCGGCGTGAACGTGGTCCACACCTAGTTTGCTTTGTCTGACGGCGTGGACCATCGGTAGTTCCCATATATTTCTAATTTTATTTGAAAAAGCATACTTTAAATTGAACAACTGGTAAGAGACTGGATGATATTATACAATGGAAAAGAAAAATTCCGTGTCCGATGAATATAAGATTCTAGGTTTTTTTCTGCGTCAATTTCGCAGGAACTAAAAATCATCGTCCGACTCCATAATACTAAGGGTCGATAATAAATTATTGAAAAACAGAAATTATGGAATGTCTAACCTTAAAAAAATAAAAGTATTTTACTTACATATATATTTCACAATTTGTAAATAAAGTTTTATATGTTAAGGACACCGGACTGACACAAGTTTATGATACGGACACGCCAGCTGCTATTTTTGAGGACTTGTTAATTTTACCGTTTTTGCATGCTAGTAATTTAATAACCAGGCGAACCGTCGAAACCTTAGTTACTACCTGAGCCTTCGGCCTCTCCGCTCAATAGCAATTGACGTATCATAATCTTTACCCCTCGGACTACGGACTTGACGCACACGTGGCCGCCACCTTTTGACTTTACCGGATTTACCAAAATCTTTCCACCACCCTAGGACTACTTGTAGAAAACGCCCCAGCGACAGAAACGGACACAGATTGGACAAGACAATTTTCCCACTACAAGAATTAGCTTCAAGGACACACCCCTGGACGGACAGAATTTAGATATAAGGATAGGATACCTTCGGACATCATGCATTCAGTTCATTATCATTATTATTACTATTATACTTGGACCAGGACATTAAGAGTGACGTTACTACGTCACTTTTGGACATTTGATTATTACATTCGGACATAG